>JAPYYV010000191.1:0-52346 GCA_030522625.1 Copidosoma aretas
AACCTTTTTACTATATGAATTCCTAAATATATATATTCTAATGACTTTCAGTATGATTGAATAATTTGAATAATTATTTTAAGTCTAAAATCGTTGAATAATGGGGGCAAACTGCAGTTTTTTAACATTCTAGGTTCAATCATAAATAAATAAAAGAAAAAATAAAAAAACGGGCCTAGATTAGTTGTTGGAAATCTTCTCCAGATTACGTAGAAAAAAAAAAATTCAAAATCGGGGCCGAAATGAGGGCGGTAGCCGGTTTTGAACATAAAAAACCAATTCGGAACCACTGTGCACCGGCGCGGGCGTTAAGGGACTACTTTAATTCCGCACAAAATATAATTTGAATTGTGGCATAGGCACTTCATATTGTACATCAATACATTATGCTGCTGCTAGGCCTTTTTCACATACTATCGCGTCGCTGTTACCCTTGTGTCTCTCATCTATCTGCTCAACGTTAGTCGTAGTCCCCGGCTAACGTGTCATATGCTATGTTTGTTGTGAAAAATCTTTTTTTTTTTGAGAGACATCTCATTGATTTCTCTTTATTTTCTTAAATTATATGACGTCGTTGTAAAAACATTTGTAGACGTGATTGAAGTCTTGCTACACATTTTTCCAACCTTTTTTTAAATTTTTTACATTGAATGTCGAACTTAACTTGCTGATTTTATTTTGCAATTCTGATAATAATGAGTTTGCTATGAACGGTTTTAAAGAGTTGCTTAGGAAATGGAAAAAACGTCTGATCATTAAGTGTTAGCTATCCTCCTTTAATCTTCTGAAATGTGTTAAGGATTAAGAGTAATACAAATTTGAAATTAAAAGTAGAAGCGAGTCTCGAAGAAACTCTGTAACACAGTAAATTTTCAGATTTTTCCAACCTGTAAATGCTTCTAACCTCTGGATAATTGACAACTTTAAGACTTTCAGAAGTGTCAAGATTTCATACGATGTTAAATATATTTGAAAAAAAGTTTTTAGCTGTCAGCATATCTTCTTACATCTTTCTTTTATTTTTCATCGCAAAAACTCAAGAAGAATTATTTAAATATTATCACCTTCTATACTGTAATTTTTCTCGTCCACACTATGCTACATCGGCTTGAATAAAAAAGTTAGGTACTTTATGAACACGTAAATTTTTTTTTTAAAACGTCCAAAAACATTGGTATCATCAAAAGTTATAGGTATCTAGAGTTTTAAAACCGCTCAAAATCAACACAGTTTCTTCAGCTTCTCAGAGATTTATTTGTACCTTGAACTTGCAAGGCTCATATCTCTTGATGCTAATCATATCACGGCACATTCAAAACATGAAAAAAATTTTATTCCTGCACTTTATTGTTCTTTTCAATAAGGTGCATAAAATCTGTGACAAGATCAATATTATTTGGATCATAAGATAAATAAGCTTATTTACATTTAAATTTGAACTGAAAATTAAAATAGAGGTGAAAAAAGTATCTGACAAGACTTAAAGTACGCGTTAAGATTTTTTCTCGATCATTCAATATTCTACCAATGTAAAAAAAAAAAATTTTAGAGATATGCCTCAATCAACTTATAATTTTTTCTTGTTTTTGACAGAATATGACTTTTTTCCATTCCTTACATATACATGCATGCAAACTTTATCACTTTTTTATAAGTTGTATAAACTATAGCAACCACGGACTAGGAGACTAACATTTGAAAAAAGTTAATTCAAGTTGAGATGGATTAAGGTAATGTTGGGAAATTAGGAAGAGATTAGATAAAATATTCTACATTTCCACGTACAGATGTTAGTAAACACCGCAAAAATATGTAAGCACGCTAATATCATAGTGCGTACAGCCTAATAAATTCAAACATTCTTTTAGATGCTCGTTTAGGACAGTTGTTACGTCCAAGCGTACTTAGTTTCGTTTATAAATATTATGAGATCTTTCTGGAAAAGGAGTCAATATCATTAAAAACATTTTTTCCAAATAATCGGTCAAACATAACAAATAGTTTACTATTCTGTTAGAAAGGATTTTAATTTTTCATAACATATTCTTTTAGTTCTAGTTCTTACTTTTATTGTATCCATATAGTATGTGTGCAACCAGTTTAAAATAATGCACTAGATTAATGATCATGTACATTATCTATTAAAATAGAATGTTGAATGTATTATAATAAATGGTGTAATATTGCTTTACAAGAAATACTTTTTTAAGTATCATTATTATCTGACAATCCAAGATCATCTTGCGATGAATAATTACTTGCATTTTCGCTTCATACATCTTCATGTTTATTCTCTACCAAGAAGTTATCAGTATTTTATTCTGGAGATATTTCACGATCAGAGTTTGTACTTTCTTGTTTCAACAAAGATAGCATTTTCTTGGTCAAAGCTGTACGTTTTTTTTTGGCTTATCACGACATAATGGAAAAAAATAGTCTCAGTTCATCATCAATCGGTGAAAGATGCCTGTGTTTGTTGCCACCCTTCAAGAAAAATAATTTATGACCTTTTAATAATTTACAAAATGCTCTTCTATTTAACACTCATGTCGAAGTGGTTAGGAAGAAAAATGTTATCTGCAATTTTGTTTTGGCTGCCATATTAGATTTTAATAATGTTACAGTACCTGCTGTATTATGGTACTCATGCCCTTTCATTTGATATCTATCTCGAACAGGTTGCAAAGTAAAATTGGATTAGCCATTTTCATTTGGCTGCTACATTAGATTTTAAATGACGTTACAGTGCTTGTTGTGTTTAACCAGTTATACCCTTTTATTTGATACCTACGTCGATAGAATTGTGTAGTAAAAGGTAATTGGGAAATTCTGCTCTTTTTTTTTTTTAAATCGTAAATCTCGAGATAAAAGACAGCAATTGACTTGATTCTTCAATTATTTCACAGTAACGATGATATGACTTGCAGGAAAATCACAGCCGAGGAGCTACTATTGTTATGAACAAATACAATTTTGCATACGCTTTAAAAAAATAACTTAAAAATATCTTAAAAACGGAGAAAAACCTTATAAATAAAAAATTACATTAACAATCATAGTTAAATTTGGTACACATCAGTTTATAAGGTCTCTGATCACGAATAACGAGTTATTTTTTAGAAATTTAAAATGGCAGATCCAAAATGATGGACATCACAATTTTTTTACTTTTATTATTTAATAAAAAGTGCTCTATAAGGGTTTTAGTGGTCGATGATCACGAATAAAAAGTTAGTTCTTAGAAATTAAAAATAGTGGATCAAAATGGTAAAAGAAATTTTTTTTGGAACTCTGATATGGACTGTAACCGAGAGGTTAGGTGAAAAAGAGATCTTAACTATATAATACAGGATATAGAGAACAATAATTTATTGTAAATTAATTTAAAAAACGGTTCATGTACAAGAAATAACAGTCGAAATGTAAGTACGATTTTCTGTAAATATTTTAGTCCGTCACACTTTCTGATGAACTTATTTGATCTGTATCTGCTTTATTATCAGCAGCAACTCCATTTTTCAGAATTATTTCACTAAAATATAATGTTTTTTTGTTATAGCTCATAAATTTACATGTATATTTTTAATGACCTTACCTGTTCAATGAAAATTAGTTAACATCCTGTGTCAGGTCAACATGTTTAGTTTTCTTGACCCTATTGTCAATGTGAAACAATGATGTTAAAGACTCAGTTCAATCGATGGCTCGCTTAAAAACATCACTTGTTCTTGCTACCAGAGATGTTTGTTGAGCATGAGATGACATGTTTCTTCAAAATAATCGATGCCAAGACTTATGATCGATAATAATCGGTATCTTCAATATGGCTTTTATATATAATGTTGAAGTTTTCAGTAAGAGATAAACTGGGCCTCCACATCAGTTATAAAAATGTGCACTATCGTTCTATGTACTACCAAATGTATTTTAGTCTCTTCAGAGAAAATCAACGTATTAAAGAAGCGTATCCTATACTATTAAATTATCATTTTTTTTCTTATATCTCATTCTGTATATTTTATTAATTTATAAACGTATGATTTCAGTAAAATATATTAGAGAAGGCCACCCGACAAAATCATATTTTGTACATTAAACTCTAGTGACTCCATCCATATTTGGTATTAATCCAACACTTATTTTACCTCGATTATAAGTCGTAAATCTGTCTTTATTTGCCACAACAATACAAAATCAATTTTTTAATGAATATAATGTAATTTTGAAAGAACTTCACGTAGAAATATGACTTAATATTATTTAAAAGTAAATTTAAAATCCAGATTGAATCCAAAAGTAATTTAAGTGTAATATAAATAAAATTCTGTTAAACTCCAAGTCCAAACTGTGGAGTATTCAAAAGTTTCTAATTATACAGGCAATCCTTAATGGAAGAGACGTAAAAAGAGGTAGGACCCGTATAACAATTGACAAACAACTTACTTCACAGAGACACAGACTTCCGGTCAAATATATAATTTCTATATTGATTTTACGTAGATTATACTAAGATTTTACTTGGATCTTACGTGGATTGTAAACTGATGTATATTCATTTTTGAGCCAAAAATGTCAGTGAAATTCACTCAAGATCCGATTAAATTCCGTGTAAAATAAATCTTAAATCCATGTGGCAAACTCATACAGAGTTCAGGATCAAGCAAAAATCAGGCAACATCCACGTCGAGTTCGAATGCAGTTTACCTGGATTTTATGTTAAGAACATATTAATATTTTCAGATTAAACGAATATATAAGACATTAAAAAGAAAATCATTGTAAATATCTTATTATTTATCATCATATTTAAAATACATGACTAAATAAAGAGCTAATAAATTTGATGGTTAATTTTTGTAAGGAATTAGATTAAAAATGTTGCTGTAACAAATGTAGTAAAATACCATTTAATTCCAAAATAAAAGTATAATGCGGCAAACAAACGGTAAATACTATTAGGAATTTTCATGAAAAATGTAGTGTTTTTATTAGCACAAATCTTCTCATGACGAATGAATAAGGCTATTAGGCTGAAATATATCATATTGAGTTAAAAGAATCCTGAGATACAACTGCTTCTATACGTTTCCCTACTCTACACCCACGCACACCAACGCAATTAAGTTTTTAATGTCATTTTAATGCCCTTTCTTAGAAATTTTCTCATATCCTACAAATTTATAGGAGACTATTCTAAATCAACAATCAGTAGCCTAATTGCCGGTTTATCAACAAAATATTATATATTAGATACGAATTAAATATTTTTTCCATGATGGATTCAACATCTGAGATGTACAAAAACTATTATTAGTGTATCATCAGCGTCCTTAAAAATCCTTTTAAAGCAAGTTTTATTCGATGGTAGGAGGAACAATTTTTTTTTCTCTATTTTAAATGTTTAAAATCATACATTTATTCGTAATCAGCTAATACAAAAATCTCCGCAAAGACCTTTTTTTGATATGGTATGTAAAAAAAAAAATTTCGTCTGCCATGTTTAATTTCTGAGAATTACCCTTTTATTCGTGACTAGCGATCACAAAAAATTCTACAGAGCACTTTTTATTGAATAGTAAAGGTAAAAAAATTGTATTTCCGCCATTTTCGATCCGCCATTTTAAATATCTGAAAAACAACCCATTATTTATGATCAGCGACCTTAAAAACTGATGTGTACCAGATTTCAAGATGATCGTTAATGTAGTTTTTTATTTATAAGGTATTTCTGCGTTTTTAAAATTTTTTTTTAATGTACGTGCAACATTGTATTTGTTTATAACAACAGTAAGTCCTCGGGTGTATTTCTCCCGCAAGTCCTATCATCGTATCTGTGAAAGAACTAGAAATTCTGAGTAGTTATCTTGGAAATTTGCTTGCTTAGTAGCAGAACATTGTGACAAAACACATGCACTTGGCATGTAAGAACATGGCTCTAGCTTGGTCTGAAATCCGATTTGTTGATTTTGATTGCAAGAAATATGTGCTATTAAGCACATGTTATAAGGATTCATGCGGTGTCATAAATATGATAGCTACCAATCAAAATTTCCATTCTATGAGTAGCTATCTTTTGTATTTAATGCATAGTGGCAGAACATTGAAGCGGAACAGGGAATCTACATGTACAAACATGGTTTCAGCTTTGCCTTAAATATAATAAGTAGATCCCCATGGCAAATCTATGTGCTTTTTAGAAAAGAATTTGAGAATATACAAGGTGTAATAAATATTATAACGACCAGCTACATTGTTCGGCCAATTGGTAGCCATCATAAGAATTTTGTTGCGTAGTAGCTGACAATTGTAGAAGAACACATGTACTCTGTATCTAAAAACATTGATTTAGCTGATCAGGTTATTTTAATGGCAAAAATATAGGGATTCAGCACATAATGTAAGGATTTACATTGTGTGATAAATAATATAGCAACTAATTAGAATTATTGGCCAAGCAGCCGCCATCTTGAGTATTTTTTTGCAAAATAGCAGAACATTGTGGTAAAATACATTAACATCCAATGTGCTATAATTATTGGCACATAACATGCAAAAAGTAATCTTCTATTGGATGATTGGCTTAGTTGCCTGAATTGGAGGCACTTGGAAAAATTTTGATATTCAAAGCCTATTATCAAGGCACATCAGATGTACTCCGAGGCGAAAATATTAGCTTCTTAGCACATGATACAAGATCACACAAGGTGTAAAATTATTCTTGAAAATTTAAAATGCAAATATGTTAACCAAAAATTTTGCGGGGTGGTTGCGGGGCAGTATACGGGGTGGTGTGCCATGGCGCGAGGCCGGGCAGGGCAGTGCGGGGCCGCTCATGATTCTTTTTTTACTCTTACAATGACTAAAAAATAGGTAGAATTGTACGTGATTTTGCGGGTTGGTGCCGGGTTGGTAGTAGGCATCGACCCAAAAACAGATAGATAACATAAGAAGATATATATTTTCTGGTCTCATAGTGCTTATACGATTGAGAAACGCAAGAGCCGTATATATAATTTGCAGTACGGTTTTCAGCAATATTATTTATTTTGATTTGTAACTATTTAATATTGATACCTTACACTTAACAAAGACTTTTTTTAGCAGCTGTAATGATTTATCTATTACTGCTGAACTTGTAATTGTTTCATCTGGTTTGTTTTTCGTCAGCTAGATTATACTCTATGCAGAAAGGTCTTGCCCCTTCTACGATAATGTTGATCTCTTAGTTCTACGTCCATTGTTGTGAGTTAGATAGCCACCCGTTAGCCATATATAGAATATAATTTTATCCTTTATTACTCTTCTTGGTTCTATATACGGTAGAATAAGCATTTATGGCATGGAAATGTTCAACTCTTTGTCGATTGCTACACATTTGTGCTGCATCTAGACACATGTAAACACGTTCTTTGAATTTACATTTCACACTACCTCAATGATTGACGTATGATATGTATGCTAAGTAATGACAGACACATACCTTAAAAACGTCTACGTAATTTTCGGTCTTAAAATTAGCCTTTGTTTCTGTTTGTTTCTTGATTCTATTTTGTTTAAACAAATATATTTTTTTATCATCATAATCATTCTGATCATTCATAAATACTTATGTTCGGGTGTGTAAATAAAAATACCATGATGACATGTTCTTTTATAACACTATCGTTATTAATACTCTGCGCTTCCAGATTAACGTTATTTATTATAGCGTTCATGACAGTTTTGAGAAAAAAAATTTTTATTCTGCGATAATTCCTTTTTTTCTTAATACGTTCTGTTTATATACCCTATATTAATCAAAATAAAACTAAGCCTATAATTATCCTGCTGCTATGGATATTATTTCTTTCTTTTTTATTAGGATATTTTGAGGGTTGCCAAATATAAGAATCATACTAATCATCTAATAACTTTGTTTTGTCACATGTTCGGTGTATAGCCATTTTGTTGTGTAGAATTTATAAAACTTCCCGATCTTCCTTTATATTTTTCGTACAATTATCTAACCTACATATGTCTATTTTAATTCTAACGATGCAACTGTTGATTTATGAGGGGCTCATGCCAGTTTTCAAAGGGCTAATCATTATAGAAATGTGTTTTTACATAATCTAAATTACACAATAATTTTTCATTTATGCTTAATGAAAATAAGACTTATAAATATTTGCGAAATATGTCAACTTACACCCGCAAAAAAAAATTGTGTATCATCTTACTTATATTAAACTTTTATATTTTGTCAAGTTTGTTTTCAAGCTTGGATACGAATTTAGCTTTACTCCCAATCTAGAATATATATTGATGATGAGCTTTTTTGGGAGCACCAAGATCGCAATTCTGACGCACTTCTTACGCAACGTTACTAGCGTTACCAAAAATATGCAAGACTACCAATTGGTCTGCTTCCGCATTTAAAAGAAAGTTTTACTGATGGAAAGTAAGTAAGACTCTTTAGTTAGTCTTGCGTAATTCTTTTGCGTGATGAAGGATTTTTTTTTTTTTAAACAGTCCGTATATCCTTTTACACTATCCGTGCATCAGACTTGCCCGAGTTCTTTTGCACAACATGCACTTAATCAGATGTAATAATGCAGTTTAATAAACATAAGACTTTCGCAAGACCTGCAACATAACCTTGTGCACTTCTATTACGTTATACTAACATAGTAATGCAGTAACTGGCCGATTATAGTCTAATGCACTATCGATGCATAGGGTTATGCTACCACAGTTACTTAATTCTTAAGAATTAAATTCTGCATGTAAAAAAGTCAGTTTTTAGTTGTATCACTGAATCAAATACTCTGTTTATATAGTCATACAGACTTGAGTCTTTGCACAAAAAAAATCTCTTACATTAACTACATCATTGATGACAACTTGACACAAACTAGAAGCTCTTTGAAATCGCAAGCTATTTTTTGGTCTCCATGGCTCATAAGAGTAATGTAACTTTAGTGTGAAGAAAAAAAGGACTGCATTTGAGGGTTAAGTCTATTAGAAGCGATAGCTTATATCACAGGATGTCAGAATCATCAGGTACAAAATCTAATCACCCAATTAGTTCACTGAGTCAAATAACATATTGCCAGAGGTTCCTTTGGAGGCATCTATTGTACTGTAGATATTTCTACATTAAACATCGACGACGTAGCTCGTTGTAGTCTAGCCAAAGCATATGGTCTTATCTAGGTCTATAATAAGGGATGTCTGGTTAATCCATTTTCTTCTCGACTAGATCTCCTATATGTGAGGTTAATGAATGGTTTTGATGATTGAAAAAAAAATTCTGAGTTAGTCTTTGTTACTACTAATTTATCTTTTTCTTTAGTAGAGTATAGTAACATGTAAATTTAGGGAGATTTACAACCTTCCGAGCATTGACAAGAAGGAATTTCTTCATGAAATTGGCTTTTCGTCAAATTTGAATTTTCCGACTTTTAATGACGAGGTGTGTTAAGTGAGCAGTCACATTTCATAATAAAAAGATCAAATAGTCGAACATCAATTGAGAAATAATATAATGTTCAAGAAAAATATTAAAATAAAAATAGTTTATCTATAGTCTCACTGGGAAATCAAAGTCGTCCCTGAACAATGCTGACTTAATACTTCATTAATCATTGTGGTTTAAATAAGGTGTCAAAATACAATCGAAGCTAGTACGAAGTCCGAAACATCTGGTCAGCACGTATCGCTCTTCGTAGAAATGCAACTCCTCGCTTACCCGAGTTGTGAAATTAAAACTTCCTGCTGGGGCTTATCTTATATATCGTACACGCATGACGTTTTGGTTAAGTGGCCTGCCACCGCTTATCAAGAGCGGTTAGATAATTATTGAGTATAGCAGTTCACTGTCACTTATAAAGAGCAGTGATCAAAGCATTGTCCTGCCACTTATCAAAAGCAATTAGTTTAATTTGAACTTGCCATCTTTCATCGAGTGTGGTTTATTTCATTCAATATTCTATTGAATCCAATCACATACGTTGCAATCAAAAGTCAAATAAATAATCGTACTGAATGATTGCATTATTGTAAATTGAAAAAAAAAAGTAAGTAAGTTTACACGGCCCATATCATTATAATATATAAATATAAACATAATAGAGATGAAGACACGATATATACAGATAAACAAATATCATCTTCAAGCTCCATAATTTAGGTACATCGGATGATTTGAGTGGTTACAAAGGATAAAATTATATTTACAAAAGATAAGAGCAGTAAAAGAAATAGGTTTAGATGAAAGAAAAAACGATTGAATGAAATTTTTTTAGAAAATTAGGCCTTAAATGGTTAATTTCAATATTAACACTATTTTTCATGATACTGTACATCTTTCAACGACAATACAAGTAAGAGAAACAAAGTTGCTAGACGTCTGCTAGTCCCGTAGCCTGTAAAGTAGCGTGATACCGGAGTTAGCAAAGTGTTACTTTTTATTAAATGAAAAACTGCATAATAACCATTTATTATTTAACTAATTTTGGTAGCATAACGTGGTTCTTGGCTCTGGCTGCTTGTTTATTCATTCGTCTATTTAAAAAAATGAAAAAAAACACATGTACATTGTCAAGTTTGTTGTACTACATGCGAACGATATATCGGAGTGCAAGCTGTGTGAATACAAGATAGCACAGACTATTGCTATTACTAGTCTAGGCAAACGGACTATAAAATAACCTGATATTATATCAATCATCATACTTATAGTGTACACATAATCTTTTTTACATATAATTGATTGTATACACATGTAGACCATAGAAGTACACACATTAATTATACATGCATTAAAATATTCTTCATGATATCTCATGAATATTTATATTTGGTACTAGTTGCATTTTTAAATTGTTTAATTAAATTAAATTTAAATTGTCTGAAATAACCTATCTTTCTCATGTAAATTTCATGCTTTCTAAATACATACAAAATATGCATTAAATAAAATCGTACAATATAACCAAATCCAAACATATACATCTGAGTCTTCAGTTTACACATACATATCGGGAGATTTGCCTCAACGGCCCCAGTGTCACCGCAAGCGGCCTGCTCGAGTGCTGAGCACAACATTTTGACTGCATTGTTTCGGTATCAAAAAACGAATAAAAAAATCACAACTATATGTTTTCTAAGGCGTCTTGACCTCAAAATTCGAATGGCATTATTTATTTTTGTGGTTTTTTTTTATATAACCTCGAAAAACGTAAATTATAATTGAAAACGTGTATTCGGCATGATCTTCAATTTTCTAATTTTTCTCGACCGCACAGATCGAAAGATCAAGTCTTTTTACTTCGATATGGATTATAAAAAGATAGGTGTTTTTCGTTTTTTACGAATAATTAAATGCGAAGCAACATAAAATTTTTATCGGCATTTTTCGAGGTTATTTAAGAAAAAATCGTGAAAATGATTACCGCCATTCGAAAGCTGAGGTCAAGACGCTTCAGAATACATATCGTTGTTTTTTTAAATTTATGTTTGGATGACGAAACAACGCAGTCAAAATGTTGTATCTAGAACTCGAGCGAGCCACTTGCGGTGGCACTGGGGCAGTTGGGGCGAATCTCTCCATATACCATTCATATTGATACATACATTTGTACCCTAAATATACAAAAACATAGGTATAAGTAACTACTTATACCGACATGCTAGCATTTCACACAGACGTAACGCATCCCTAAGGTGTGGCCCCAGAAATGTGTGTGCACTGTCCTCTTTGCTGGGCAAGAGCTTACGTAGTACAGTTGCTATTAGCAGTGTATACGCTATCGGAGTACGTATATAGGTGCAGCGCTCGCAAAAAAAGATAGAAAGGAATGTTAGGACGCTGTGCTTTCTCAGAGCATAAAGCAGAGAAGTATTGAGCTGTTTAGCTAATAGTTCCTGCATATACACGGCCGTATGTCTCCTGGCAGTGATGGATACATGTAGAGCGCACTTGACCGTTAAAGGATAACAGTTCTCTCTCCTGACGCAAAACCTTTAGCTTTAGAAATAAAGCTGTTATGTAAACTGTGGTTTCCGTACTCTTGAATATACATACGCTTAGCGTTCCAACAGCAAAGTATTACAAACACATTTATTATTATACTTCTTACATTTATTACCCTAATATTATAATAATATTACATTATTCGCGGTGCACTATGGAACAAATTATGATTGGAATATAATACAGAGAGAGAGAAAGATGAATACCGATGGGAACAGTGTTTCACCCTCCTGTATTTACATTTAATTACATGTAGCATGTTGAGTGCATCATTATCATTTTCGAACAATATTTGATAAACTATTGTCTTACCTTACTTCCTCTTATCCTCTCATTTTGTATACGAAGAATTTATTGATAGAATATTTTTTTTTATACACTAAATTTACACTGAGTGAACTAGTTCTCGCTTTCCTATGTTCTCTAAATTATACACTGGATGGACGTATTATAATCGTACACACAAAAAGGCACCAAGATAGTAAACCAAGAAGACGAATCGAGAAATGCAGATCAGACAGTGGCTAAAGTCTTAATAGAATCGCGCAATGCCAATTTTTCTATTAAACATGCGATAAGTAATCTACTTTTCTTTTCGACGGAAAAAATATTACTCTCAAAGATTATATTCAAGATATATGGAATGGAGAAGGCTGGTTCAGAGGTAATCAAAAAGACTTGTGTAAAAGGGTCTTTTTACAAAATTTAAGAGGTGCCGCTCGTATCAGTGTAGGTAGACGAGGTTTTTATAGTCTTAAACAGTTTATAAGGCATTTGAAGAAAAGATACACTGCAGGAAAAAGAATGGCCTATTATTAGGCACAACTACCGAAAGTACGCCAAAAACAAAGACCATCGGACTTAGAATATTACAACAATATTCATTTATTATTATATGATGCCGAGAAATCTCTGATAAAATACAAAGGCAATACATACGGTGCTTATCTGATGACACTGATAAAATATACGGCGTTACATATGTTTATGAAAGAATCGGCACCCACGATAAGTCAACAAGTAGATGCAAAGGAACATGCTACGTAAGCAGGCTACGTATTACAGTTGAATGGCCGAATCAAGGTAGGTATAATTCCAGATACGCGATATCAAAGATTACCTCGTAGTGACTTTGGAAAAAATAACAGCTGTGCTTTGGTAGCTAAAGCTAGCCCATCACTTTATATCTGAATAAACGCGTGTCATCGGCGGCCACCAAAATCAAGGAAATAATCAATAATATTAAAGTGTGCCTTATACCGCGCAAAATAATGTATGTTTTAGGTGCCGCTGACAGCGAGTCCCGAGAGAAGCCGGAGAAGATAAAAAATAAATATGCAGCCACCAGCAGTAGTGTCTGCTACCCAGCTGTACACCTACTTGTGTGTGTGTATGCGTATACATGCAGAAGTGGAAGAGCCGAGAGTAAGCGCTTGTAGCTGGGACACATATAGTGAGTCAGTAACAGTCAAGTCGTTCTGGAGTGCAAAGTAGAGAGTTGGAGGCGCGTCAAGAACCGAGACAGAGAGAGAAAGAAAGTTAGCGAGCATCACAAAGATGAGAGTTCTGAGCCGGATTTAATGACTTTGCGTGCGCCCACGGGTTCGGATAAGCCAGTGGAAGTGTTCGGACGCCGACGAAGAACGGAGAAGCGTACGGATACCGAAGTCTATTGGGTACACAGAGAGAGGACTAGACGTAGGAAACAACGAGTAATGAAGGCAGCTGGGCGGTCGAATCACCAAGACCAGGAGCCTAGTTGTCTGCCTGATCACCGGTCGCGTCATGCAGCCGGTGGACAAACAATCCAGATATCCCAACACAAAGGTTGTTTTACACGGGGGCTGGGAGCCTAGGAGAACCGTAGGCTCAAGAATTCGGGAGTCGAGAGCGACGGTCAAGGTAAGAAGGTAGATGGTGACACCGGATAAAGTACTTAAATTACTTCATGTTGACCACCGACCTGGTGTTAAGCTGGGATATCAACATTCGGGTTTTGTGTGCGGTGGTGGAAGTGTATTGATGGGTACGGAATAAGCCGAAATAGCGGAGCGGGCAAGCCTCCCCTGTCGAAATCGGAGAACCTTGAGCGTTAGGGAACTGGCTATATCGAGAGAGAGAGAGAGATAGAGAGAGAGAGAGAGAGAGAGATTGATTGATATCAGTTTATTCATGCCATAGCCCAGTAGACCGCATGGCAAGTAAATATATAATTGGAATTTATGTACATAATTTTTACATAAGAGCGTGGTTTGGTAATTAATTAAATATACAATAACATAAGTAGTTCTAGAAAATTCAAAATCTTAGTATATTGTTGATTGTAATAGTAGTGATAGTATTACTATAGATTCTGCATATAAGTAGAATGGTGTCGTATCACTATTGTATATTAAAAATTGTATTATAATTGGCAGGTTAGAATGTATAGATTTATGTAACGCAATATACAATTTTTAGAAGTGATTTACTTAATTATATAGGTAGAAATTTAAAAGCTAGTTATTCTTACGTTTTATAGAATATTTTATTATACCTGTTTAATTAGTTGTAAATTCATCACTGCCTGGTAGGTATTTCAATAAAGTAGCCGTAAATGAATCTGAATTTTTTCGCCACCTTATTTCTGTTAGGAGTTTGTCCCAAAAGCAAATGGCTTTTATCTTGAATAAGTTTCGATAAAAGCTTTTTTCGGCAAAAGGTTGGATGAATCTGGAGGAGGCCGTTCTGGCAGAACGGCGTAAACCCTCCGTTGTCAGAAACAGATCTCGAAGATATTGTGGTTGACCCGACTCGTGAATACGATACATGAAATAACCGAGAAAATATTTACGGTGAGAGCCTGGTGTAAACCACCCAAGTTGCTTGTAAAATGGCTCCAACGCTACATAACGCCCCACACGGAAGACAAACCGAATAACGGAGTTGCATAAGTAACGTATCTTATCATCTAGGTGCTGTGATAAATCCAGGTGTAACAGTGTCGTATAATCAAAGTAGGGCATGACGAGCGCATCAGCCAACATCCTTTTTAACTGCCAAGTCAGAGATCCCGCTCAATACCAAAGTCTATGTAAAATCCCATGTACAATCGGACATACGCATGACACCTGTGTATTCCATGCAAGATCATTCCTAAAGATGACTCCAAGGTTTTTCACGGATAAGGACCAAGGTACAAGAGAATTTCGCACCCGAACAAGCGGTAAGGCCGTTTTGTCAATATGCATTAGTTGCTGTACAGTGCCAAGTAAAACTGCTTTTATTTTACTATGAATAAATAAAAGCCCGTTTTAATCTGCCCAACGTATTCTAGCCGCAACGTCCTCATTTAGTCTTGCTATGGAGTTAATCAGGTCGGCCGAGGTGCATAGGATGTATTTTTGCAGATCGTCGGCAAAGAGTATTCCCATGCAACACCTTGGATAGATCAGTCTAGCATTATTAAATACCAAAAAGAGTACAGGTCCCTGATATGACCCCTGAGAAACACTGGAGGTGACCCGTCGCGGCTGGGTCTCACCACCATCCATACATTGCATTAAAGAGAGAGAGAGAGAAAGACAGCTGCTATCTAGATCAAGCGTGAACCCGGAAAGCAACACAATCGGCTTTGGGCCATTAAACGCTACGAGCTTGAATATTAGGCCAGGCAAAATAGCCGGGAAATTTTCGCGTTATATACCGGGAGTAAACGAGTGACGTGCAGGCTGAAAAGAAGAGGGTGACTAGTTTCGCCCATAAGCAGGCGTGTTGATGTGTGTATGTGTTTGTGTAAGTGTGGATGTATGTCAGGGTAATAAGTACAGGTGTTGCGGGCTGGGTAAGGACGCCCTAGCTAACTCCTGTAGCCTCTGCTGTGCCAAAAGGCCACCGTCATATGTATATTTCTTACTTTTGCATCATAATACCGTTTTTGTCTTAATCGTTTTTTATTTATAGGTGACAATCCTATGAAACGCAAATCTTCGTTTACATTCTCCACACAAGCTGTCTACAACGTAGCGTTTTTCCTTGAAGGGCCCAAATTCTCTCCACTACCAATTTTAGCATCCAAATCTTTATGTAACAATGTATTCATATTGTCTGGCTATAAAAATTAAACCGTATAAGAGCGATATCTATAGTACATCGAATAAATCCCTGACTCTCATCATATTGAATTATTATATACTATTGAATATTAATCATCCTCCTCTTTTAGTTTATTTATACGCAGATAACAGGGATTGCAAATTCTTTGTTGCAATAAATTCGCATTTTCGTATATATTCAGTGCACGCAACTGACTTTCCTTTACTGTTCGCAGATTGACTGACTTTCTTTTCATGTGTTTCATCAGATCAAAAGGATTAAAACATTTGTAAGTGCAAATTTTTTTGTTCTGTACTTTGTCTGCTTTTAAGTTCAGCATTGTCAGACCGAAATTGGCAGACAAGGGCAAACACACAATAGCTCCAACAGTTTACAAATTGAACAAGTCAAAAAACCTAAGTATAAAGACAGTCAGCTCATGCTTGTTGACGGGACGATTTAAATCTCTAAACTAAGATTCTCTTTTATTATACTATATACTAAAACTCTTTCATAATATACACTATACTATAATACAGACAAAAACAGTATAAGGCGGCAAAAATGTAACGTGTATTGTAACCAGCACGCCGACATGATATATTACGATTGTTTATTTAGTTTTTCTCCAATAGCAAAAATTATTTCTCCACTGTACAAAAAAGCAATTTTGATGTAAAATTTGACGTAGAATACGATGGTTATATTTAAAAAGTGCTACTATGTGCAAAACATTGTTAAAAACTGATTTAAAGATTCTAAGTGGTAATAACAATTGCAACTTTTTATACATGTTTCAAAAACCTTTTCTTCTTGAAATTTACTCTTTTCCATTTAGTTAAAAAAAAATTTTTTTATTTTGATCTTTGAAAATCTTCGGACACATATCTTTCATTTTTCGATATAGTACCTGCAAAATGTTTCAGACAAATCAAAGAGGGGTTCGTCAGAAAGTGTTTGGTTTGTAAAAGAATTACTTATAGAGATATCGGTTCTTGATAGTAATCGGAATAGCTGGGTTTCCCCAGCAGTTATCTAAAGCAGACCTCCCAAAGAAGAGGAAACTGATGGAGCGGGACATGATAAGGTAAATTTATAAGGTTTTCTTTGAGTTGATGACGTGGGGTCGGGACGGTCATTCTCCAGCTAATAATAACCGTCAAAACCAATATTATAGTTGACTATTTGTACATCATCAAGTAGGACAAATTAACATTTTACTTATCAATAATTCAAATTATATTGTTAATAGGTGGGGTATTGGGTATTGGATACACTACGTTACAATGGCATCTCCGTAGTGGGGTATCTCGCTGTAGGACTAGGAAGGGATTCAGGTGTTAGTTTTTTGTAAGTAGTGCAAGTGAGTTTTTGTCACGTGAAATTTCTGTTTAAGAGGAAACGGGTAAGAAAAAAAAAAGCAACAAAATAACGATAGAATATAACAAAAACATAAATTAAATACGAATAATAATACTATGCATATATATGTATATTATGATATTTATAACTATATCATTACCTGTTGTTCTGACAGCCGTGCTCGTGTGCTCCTTGCATTTTTCCATATCGTATAGGGCATACGCATCAATAATAAGAGACTGTCGGTGACAGGAGTAGCTTCGTCGAAAACACGCAAACAGCGTATTTTCCTTAGAAAAGCTAAATAAATTAGTGCGGAAAAAGGACAGTGCTATGTCTTCCCACCAAAAAGTAATGGAGGCAATAATGCAGTCGCGTGATTATCGGATAATAAAGCGTGAGGTCAACGCATTGAGGTACGCTGAGCTGTCTGGAGAGCTCGATGTTCACAGTTTCAAGGCACGTGGGACAGAATACGGCCTAAGAGACAGACTGTTTCGCGTGCTCATTTTTCAGGCCGAGCCAGCAAGTCGTTTAGTAACGATGTATGAAAGGAAGGTGCTGGAGGAAGCACACACGGCCGAGAATCAGGCAGACATAGAATATGGTCGATTGCAGGAGTCACAGCATGTGATAACACGTTTCTCGGGACACAGAGTAGGGTATTCCATTGGTACGAGTGCTCTCGAAGGTGCAGACCTGGCTCCCGACGGCAGAGTGGTATCGGCCGCCGGTAACGGCCGCGAGGATCTGGCCAGGTCTACCCCAGCTGACCAGGTAACCTAGACGACGAGGCCATTGCCACACTTCGGTAGAGGCCAGAACACCGGCATAATGTCTCCAGACTTATTCGACGGGCACGGACATCATAACGTAATTACGGCCAACATACACGGGACACCAGTAGTGAGCATGTCAATGACCACGACGAGAAAGATGTATACGAAGACATATAATACGCTTGTCCCTACTTCTATGAGAGGAGGGGTAATCAGGCTGTGGTATGAAAAGGATTCGAGAGGACCCTGGACTGTACCTGCAAGTCCCAAAAGTCTGTTGATTATGAAATTATTTAGAGGAGAGCGAATTTCAGGTACGTTAACCTACACTTATAGGGATGCGTTGGGACATCAGGAAATACCGGCTTCCGCAAAAGTTAATCAGGCTTCCGAAAAAGTAAATCTGGCTTTTGTAAACACTAACCGGGTTTCCCAAAAAGTCAAATGCCTTACCCCAGAGGCTCACCTTTAGAAACTTACCCTGAAACTTTCGCAGACCACTAAATCGCGTCGTAAATAATATTACACACCATAAGAGGATTTATACAAGATTCATCTAGTCCCGGAACTAGAGTAAGGAGGGCATTACAGTAGTTAAAAAGGGGGCAGGGGATACGAACAGCTTATTGAGAGACACCGGCAGAAAGAGAGAGAAAGGATGAAAGACAGCTTGAAGCGACAGAGGAGGAAGAAGCACGCAAGATTGATGGCCAAGTAAGAGAGAAAAATAAAAGAGGAGATATGAAGAAAGAGGGTCGATTAAGAGATGCGAAGAAGGTAGGAAGAGCGATTAAGAGCGATTGCTAATTAAAGAGAGAAGGTAAGAGAAAAATTTGAGTTGGGTCCTACCTAATTTTACGAAAATAAGGCCATCCGTTAGATGATATGAATGAAGTGAAGATTCTGGTGGCAAAAATCAGACTTCTCTCTCCCCACTAAGAAGAGCGAAATTCCAGGAGACCAGGGCAGAAATTCAAAGGTGCGGAAGTAGTAAGAAATCTTCCTGGTGAAATCGGCCACAGTGATAATCAGGGAGAGGATCCACTTTTTCGTCACCCAGTTCCTCTGACGGTAAATGCGAATTTAATCATTCCAGAACATAAACGTTCGGGTTTGACAGACAAATGACAACCCAGGCTATCACATAACGTTGGTGTACGGAGTAGTCAGTTGGAAGATAGTCAAAGGACTAGTCAGCAATCACAGGCCGTTAAGTTCTCGAAGAGCTGAAGCATGCATTTTACGGTGGTTTTCAGACGTCGATTTTAAGGAATATGACGAGAAATACCTCTGGAATGACCCACACCGGCGCGACGCACGTAAGCAAAGACGAAAAAAATCACGGTGCTTCTATCCAAACTACGATATATTGTGCCATGCTTCGCCGTGCTGCCACCTAAAAGATCGGTGGTAAGGTTGACACGGTGATACCTGTTACCAGACTACCATCGAGCCATGGCAGACAAGCTAGTCATGAGCATCAAGAAGCTAGTCATGGAAATCAAGACTTACGGCCTATTTTGGGAAAAACAAAGAATTATATAGTCGATACGTGCCGCTACTGACGGCCGACAAGATGCACTTGCTAAGCACCGCGTTCTCTGGAGTTACGGCGTTTCGACCCCTGAAGGCGTTGAAGGGAAAGAGTTCTGTTGTGGATTTTGGTCAGTGGCTTAAGAGCGAGAGTAAAGAAGAAATGAGTATAAGAAACTCTGGTACCATAGATTAGGCGGAAAGCTATCTTTAACGACCGGAAATCCTTTGCTGGAATTAGAGGAGAAGAGCTAAAGTACAGGTCTAATGGCCACCTGGGGAAAGGGATGGACAACGCCTCTACTGCGGCGGAATACTCCCAAAAAAGTCTTGATAAGTTAAAGAAAGAATTGAACGGGTGAGCACCCAGAAAGCAGAAAGGTGAACAGGCCAGAGGGGTGTAAGTGAAGTTGAGCAAGAGGCTAGACTTGTTGCTTTTGACGGAAGATAGTGAAAATGAGAAAGAAAAGCGGTCTCTTGTCACATGGAAGGACCACAATCCTATATGGCAATTCCTGGAGGCAAAGTAAAAACGAAAAAGGAAAGAGAAAAATAAAAAGATGTGGTATGTAAAGGAGATCTCTTGTACAGATAAAGATCACGACATTCGAATAGACGATTCCGAAAGAAAGAATAACTTTAAGTTTTAGAAAACCAGCTTTAGAAAGGAGAATTTGGAGTTCGACTCCAAAAACGTCAGGACTTTAACGGAGTACGAAATCGAGAAAAGCTAGAAGGATAAGAAGATCTTAACCTCGAAAAACGAGAAAGAACGACGAAGAGAAGCATCGTAACTACTTCACCACGACGTTTGGGAATAAAGAAGAGGGTGAGGAGGATTCTCGGAATGAGAGCTTGAACGGTTTCCTAAAAAAAAAGGATAGAATGTCAGGCACTACGGTTAGGTTTTCAGGGTTGGACATTGAGACTTTGAAATCAAGCAGAGAGATGTGAACAGCTCGGTTGTACTGACCGGACGAGCCATTCGAGCTCGAGAGGAGCCAGGGAAAGAAGAAAAATGGGATCTTTGCAGGGGGGGGGGGGGGGATGGACGAACAAACCATTGGTATCAGCTACATGAATAGGCCCTACCTTGCCGTAGACTTAGATTGACCAAAGTACAGCGCTCTTTTGGATATAGGAGCATAGTTATCATTCGTCGGGCCACGGGTAGCCGAACGGTTTAAGGATCGATTAAAGCTGACGAATGCCGTGATAGTGAGGATCAACGTAATTGTCCAAGCTGCTGGGCCTTATTAAGATCAGCTGCAAGATTGACAGCCAGGCACAGGAGATCCAGGTCAAAGCCATTACGGACATCAACCAGCACATCATGTTTGGCTGAGATTTTCAGGACGCGATCGATATCTACTTAGGTTAAGGCCAAGGTTTATTTCGGGTGTACGAAGGTTAGTGGCACTGTTTCAATAATATGGAGAAGGCGTCGTAAACGACACTGCTGATCGAATGCACGGGGATAAAAAAATTTCTACGGAGGAGCAAGAGGAAATAGAGCAGCTGGTGGACCGCATCATAAACTTGGTCAAGAAGCCGTTGGGAGAAGCGTCACTCACTGAACAAGTAATTAAGGTGACCGTTGACAAGCTGATTTAACAAGCTTACCGAATAATGTCACCGGAGATGCACAAGATTGCCGTCGAGGAAGTAGAGCGAATGAAATCTCTGGATGAAATCTTTAGGAGGTCGGCTAGTGACTACTGTCGAATTCCGGTGTTGTACAAAAACCGGTCGGTACTTGTACGTTCTGCATCAACTTTAGGGATCTGAACAAAGTGACAAAGTGCGATGCATACCCGATGCCAAGTATGAATACAATACTTGACCAAATAAAAGAGGCCAAATACCTGTCGAAAGTGTATTTAAAACCGGCCTATTATCAAGTACCTCTAACGAGGGAAAGTCGTCGTTTTACGGTGTGTGCAGTCCACGGGTCGGGGTTATGGCAATAAAAACTTGCGCCTTTTGTCCTATAACTGTCCAATGCCTGATTGGCATCTTGTTTGTAGAGGAGTTACGGTCATATGTGTTTGTTTTTTTGGACGATACAATCGTGGCCATAAATACTTACGAGAGCCACAAGTACTATTTTAAAATAGAGTTAGAGAGACTAGTATGAGCTGGCGTATCTATAAAGAGGGAGAGATGGAAGTTCTGCATGCCGCAGCTGACATATTTAGGCTTTATATTGGATAGTAAGGAGCTACATCCCAACCAATTAAAAGTAAAGCCGGTACTAAATTATTCAGAGCCTACGAATGTTACACAACTATAACGATGCCTAGGTATGACAAGTTGGTACTGGAAATTATATATGACTCTGATTTCAAGGTGCCACTTGTCAAGCTACTGCAAATAAAGCACACATGGGTCTGGGGACAAGAACGATGAACGGCTTCCGATGGGTTGAAAAGGGCTCTTACTACGGTTCCAGTACTTGCAAGGCCCGCCTTCTCCAAACCGTTCGTCCTACAAACCGATGCGAGCTATTACGCTCCTTGGGCGGTACTAACTCAGGCTGAAGAGCATCTCATAGTATATGGGAATCGCACACTTAATCCGGCCATAAGAAATTGCAGTAAGACAGAAAAGAAGTACTTTGTCGTTAGTTAGGCTATTAAAAGTTTACGGCCGTATTTCGAGGGGTACGATTTTACAGTCATTACGGACCACGCCACTCTTAAATAGTTGCAAAATTCAAGAGCGCTAACCTGTCGATTGGCGAGATGGGCCATTGAGATGCAACAGTGGAATTTCAAAACAGTTCATCGGAAGAGCGCACTGAATCATGTGCCACATTCCACATAGCATCGTACGTTTCTGAAACCTTGAAATATCCGCTCTAGAACTGATACAAGACGTCTCTTAAACGTTTTTAAAACATTCCTGAAACGATCCCATATTTACTGCAAATATTAACAAAAAAAATTGTTCCTAATTATTTTATCCATACCTAATATTATAAAAATAATTGTAAAATATAAAAAAAAAAAAAAAAAAAAGAAAGCTGCTCGATGTGGGGCAAGAACCGGGACTGCCAGAACAAAAGGCAAGGATCTCATCCACTTGGTCAGACTGGTTAAGATACCTGATCTATAATTTATATCCATACATGCTCCAAAGGCCATGTACTTTTTTTTGTTACTTACAACTCAATAGTACACAAATATAAATATTATAATCTAAATATTTTGAAAAAATTTGCTAATTATTATTTGTATTTTCATGATTCAGTTGTAAATAACAAAAAAAAGTACATGGCCTTTGCAGCTTATATGGACGTAAATGATAGAGCAGGTATCTTAACGACTCTGGCCAAGTAGATAAGATGCTTGCCTTTCGTTCTGGCAGTCCCGGTTTGTGCCCCACATCAGGCGGCTTTTTTTTTTTTATATTTAACAATTATTTTTATGATATTAGGTATGGATAAAATAATTAAGAACAATTCTTTTTGTAAATATTTGCACTTAATTTGGGATCGTTTCAGAAACATTTTAGAAACGTTTTAGAATCGTTTCTAAGACTTGAGTTAAAACGTTCCTAAGTTTCCAATGAAACGTTTTAGAAACGTTTCAGAAACGTACGATGCTATGTGGGATGCGCTATCTTGTCTGCATACGGAGGGGGAATCAGCTGCCAAGGCGTTTAAGGAGATAGCGGACTCCCACTACCTACGGTTTCTGAAAGAAGTCGAGGATAATCCACATAAGTTTCAGGGTTAACAGGTTAAGGAGGAATAGTTCTATAGGTATCGATACGACTTATTGCAGGAACCTATTTCCTTTTCCGTAGAGGAATGGAGGTTAGTGATTCTGGCCGAATATAGGGAATAGATTTTGCATGACACGCATCGCCTCCCTTCGAGTTACCATTTGGGTTTGGAAAACACGTACGATCGAATTACTTGAAAGGATTATTGATAAGGTATGATTAAGTAATTAATGGTATTTAAGAATCTTTTTACTTGATAGAGCAAACTAAGACCTCTACTTAAAGCAGACAGAAAATTTGTTGCACGCACGTTTGTGAAGCTAGTATTATTTAGATCAAAGGCCCCAGATTTCTTTTTTACGAATAACATTAAAAAGTTTGATAACCAGCTGATTAGAAAAACGCTTGGATTTTCATAGTCAGACATGTATTTACTACCCCATACCACCTACAGGTCGATCTGGTAGAGCGGGGTAAAAGGACGATAAAAACGATTATTGAGATTTTTTTAGGTCAAGACCACAGCGAAGGGGACCTCCACTTACACAAAATCAGGCATGTGATAGACATTGTGACTGAGTATGGCCAACACCTACGTCTGGTTAAGAGTTTGCGTAGGAAACTGAAGACGACGGATTCAATAGAAAGGATAAGACCTAAGATATAGAAAGATAAAATAAAGCGCTCAAACAGACTTAGGGACCTCGTGGAGAAACACATCTATAATGCTAGGAAAACTCAAGCCGCAAGATACAACTGGAATAAAAAGAACGTGAGATTTGCGATAGGCACTTTAGTCTTGCGATGAATTCACCCCCTGTCAGACGTGTCGAAAAGGTTTGCGGCCAATCTTGCACCCAAATTCCAGGGGCCGTACGATATAGTTCAGGTTAAGTCACTGACAGTTTACGTCTTGGGAGAATGGGAAACAAAAGCCAACGCTTCAGCGAAGTGCATGTATCCGAACTAAAAAGAGATGTGCTTGAAGAAACCAGCCAAGGGATACTCCAATCACTTCCGAAAGTCAGCATAACCAGGACGCACCAATGTCAAGAAGCGAAACGCGCAACTCGAAGAAGAGTCCTAAGGCACCAAGAACGAAGAGAAAGGATTGGGACTACTCTGCGAAAACATAAATTTGATTCCCAGGGAACCTAAATTAGACCTCCACCTTTCTCTTGTTTTAATTTTTTGCACGAAGGCCAATTGCTCTTAGTGCCTTAAGCTAAAGGAGCTTATTTCCGCAACTGTGGCTGGCGAGGTGTGAATCAAAAAACGGAAAAGAATATCATCGACGTCTGAAAAAGAAGTAAAGGACAGGGGTGAAGCAAGCTGATCCAAAAGTTCTGGAATCAGCCGCTCGTTCGGATCTGGCCCACCAGGACGGAATAACTCTACGCATACACTTCAATGAATACCCCCGCCGCCGCGGCCACGCAGCGCCGTTTCCAAGATCGCTACTGAGAGTCTAGGGAAAAGTTAAACCAACAGAAGGAGAAAGAGACAGGAAAGGATAAAAATAAGCGTCAATAAGAGGAACTGAAAAGGAGCTAGCAAGACTAAGAAGCAGGGAGAATAGAAAGGATGAAGAAAGACGACGCAAGATTGAAGAAAAGGGGCTTTAAAGCAAGGAAGGAAGGACCAACGATCCTGCTCTTCTGACCAATTTAGGACGGGATAAGGAGTTGAGTGAGTTCCTCGAAGCACGTTGACGACACACAAACGAATAGGAAGCGATTTGAAAAAAGATGAAAAAGGAGCTGAAAATTATGAGAAAGAGAGATCGTGAGAGGAGGCAATGAGAGAAGAGGGAGGAAATACGGTGAGCAAAAGAACAAGAACATCAAAGCAAAGACAGCATAAGTAGTTGGAAGCAAAACAAGAAAAGGGAGAAGAAGGAACAAAAGAAAAAGATGGTTGGAAGAATAAAAAAAAAGAAATGCAAAGGAAGCGAAAAGAACACAAAAATAGAAAAAAGGTAGAAGAGAGAATTACAAAAGAAAACTTAGTTGGAAGAGCAAAGGAAAAAAAAAGATCAAGAAAAGAAATAGAAGCTGGAGTAAGGAAGGCAGAAACAACAGAGAGAGCAAGAGAACAGACTCAAGGAATTAAAAAGAAAAGAAGAACACCGAAAGGAATTAGGGAAAAATGAGAATGAGTTGACTCCCACCAGAGAGGGACTACGGTAAGCCACGTCCCCGATTAGTTGTTTTACCTATAATAATAAATGGTGGTCACTAATGAATGACGGCTTCAGAAATTGAGGTGGATGGCTGGCCTAGAGGGAGAAATAGGGGTCTGTGACGTGGTAGCTAAAGCTAGCCTACATTTATGTATACGCGTGTCATCGGCGGCCACCAAAATCAAGGAAACAATAAATAACATTTGAGCACGCCTTATAACACGAGAGATACCGTATGTGGGAGAGTGAGAGAAACAAAAGCAGCTGCAAGTAGTGGCAGCCCGAGCCAATATGGCATGTAGCCGGGAGAGATATTTTGAGTCAGTGGCAGTCAAAATATTTAGTAAAGCAAAGTAGAGAGTTGGAGACGTAACAAGAACCGAGACAGAAAGAGAAAGAGAACTACCAGGCATCATGAAAATGGGAGTCGCATACCAGATTTGACGACTGCGTGTACGCCTACCTGCTCGGACATACCAGCGAACATGTTCGGACACCGATAACAAACAAGGAAGTGCGTGGATATTGGAGTACATAAAATACACAGAGGTACGAGCAGACGTGGAAAACGATAAGTCGTGAAGGCAGCTGGGCGGTCGAATTACCGATTCTAGGAGCCTAGTCGTCAGCCTTGTTGACGGCCACGTCGTGCAGCCAGTGGACGAACAATCTGGACATTTAAACACCGCGGTTGATTGACGTGGAGGCTTGGAGCCCAAGATAGCAGAGGAGAAGTCAAGAGCGACAGTCAAGGTTAGAAGGTAGGCGTGAAGTTGGAGAAAGTCCTTTGTCTCGGCCACCAACCTGGTGGTAGGCTGGGATGTCAACATCCAGATTTTGCGTGGGAAGGTGAAAGTATGTCGGTGGATACAACAACGCAAGCGGCTTGGGTCCCTTAAACGCTATGAATATAAATATTGGGCCAGGCAAAAAGGCCGGGAAATTTTCGTATGATATATCGGGAGTAAACGAGACTTTATCTCTGACGTATAGGCAGAGAGGGTGAGGGCGGGTAGTTTTACCCGCAATTAGGCGTGCTAATGTGTGTGTGTGTTCATGTACATGTGGGTCTAGGGTTATAGGTATAAGTGTGGCGGGTTGGGTGCTAATGCCTAAGTGAACCGCCGGAGATACTACAGAACCAAAAGAGAGACACAGCTTCCGACACAGTGTCTGATCTTGGTTTTTTTTCTCATTAATAACTTTTGAAGGAAATCAGATATCAAGTGGTTTTTTTTCATGAATCGAAAATAATTGGACGTAGGATATTATAGAAAAACTATAGACAAATTATTAATAAATTCTTTTGTTCTTCAAAAACCTGTAAATTCATAACTTTCCCGCAAAACGAGTTATTAAGAAAAGTAGTTTCGTATATGAACGATGAGGATTTAAGTTCGTAGAACATTACTTCATCTAAGTTATCAAATCATTGCAACCAAATTGATGACTTTAAACTCTTCTACACAAAAAATTGATCAATATATTCCTAAGAAAACCCTAGAATTTAATAAAAATTCCATGCTGTACCATATGTTCTTGTGTTGATGAAAGGAAAAAACTTTAAAAACTTTAATTTATTTGCATATCTATACTTAATCATAGTTATCGTCAAATTCTAAATGAACAGCGTTGATAAACTATTAACTCGTAAAACATGATGTAATTATCATGTTGTTTGGCTATTTTGTAAAGAAAAATCTATTTTTATAACGTTTAGTGAATTTCTGTCATTTCCTAACATCAACATCACGTAGTTCATCGCATAACAATATCAACATAACTGTGTCATGATTTTAAAAGAGACTGGAAATAATATAAATATTGATGGAAAAAATTTATCTTATGATCTTTATATACAAATGTGAAAAAGAGTTTTAGACTTTTGTATCACTTAAAGATGTGTTTATTCTTTCATGCTCCAGAAAAAAATTTTAAATCTAAGAATTCTAATACTTATCTGCATTACAGTATTCCACTGGCCATAGAAGGATAAATAACTCCGCGAATATTACGTTCGTAATTTATCATCACTATGTACCTTAGCATTTACCTAAAATAGAACAAAGTATCAACATACATTGTTTCGATACCGCGAGAAACGATTTTTCTACTTATTGAAAGAATACTATCGCGAATTTATTTTGACAGTTTGTAACAAAACAATGACAAATGTATAACAAATTATTTTAAATCGAAGTGCTGATTCCCATACATTATAAGAGAAAAAATCTAGTTATTTCAAAGACACAATAAGAATCCTGGTAATTTTTATCACGGTATGATGTTATTTCTAGAATTAACACGTTTTAATTGTGTTAAATATGCGACTCTACAGTCTTCCCATATTCATTTTTCCCTTAAAAGTCACTCAATTTAATAGAGCTGGTAATGTAATTGGAGAATCATCCATTTGATTTCATAGAAAATACTTCTTATCGCTATTGTAATGCATTATACTAAAAATACGAATTTCAAGTACACACACTTTAAGTGTGTACTTTTATACAGTTGGATTAACAGTGTGTGTATCTTGTATGTATATAATTATAAATGTAATACTTGTTTTTTACTTTTATTTGAAGTATAATATCATACATGTAATCTAATCTTCAAAATTCTTAGGAAAAATACCTCATTTTATGCAGTCTAATATTGTGTTGTAAAATTCAAAATACGGACTAATAAGAATTATTTCTAAGAAATAATATAATTAAATAATGCGGGTTATCAAAAAGAACGTAAACACCTTCTTTTCTACCAGTTTAATGCTATGGTTCCTTGGTTTAATAAAAAACGATGCAATGAACGCAATGCTACTTGATTATCCTTTTTTTTATCAGTAAAAAACACTGTAATGCAGCCAAGCTTAAGATTTTTCAGGTGATGAATTATTTTTTAGTAAGAAAGGGTTATTATCCCTTGATATGATACGGAAGACATTATTAATCTTTTGAAAACTATTTTTCCAAATATTATATAATAAAAAACCAAGTGCATTCTATGTAAGTTTGCAGGCTTTTGGAAATGTGGTGAAGTTGTGTAAATATATCTAAAACTAGTTATTTGATGAAGCTGGTGTTACAGCTAGCATAAGACCGCGATTCAATTCATGTAATAACAATATTTTTAACTCTCAATATTAGACGCGTAACAGAGTAATGACGCCAAACTTTGGAACTTTAGAGGTTATGGACATACTTGTTTGGTACAAGTATTGCGATTGTTTTGATTATTTAGAATATTTTCTGGAACCGTCACGTCGATAGAAAACACCGTAAAATATAGTATGGTCCGAAATATCGATTTTATTTAATCAAACATTTTAAGTTTATTTATATAATCCTAGGTACAAAGAACTAATTGAAACTCGAACACAATATTAGTATATGTAAATACAGATCAAGTAATTTTTTTTGGATTTTTTGTAAGTAAGTTTTAGGTTTCTACAAAAATATTCTAATTGTCACTAATGTATGAAGTGGATGTAAAGGTGATTTTTTATTATAATAAACTAACTATGTCATACACGCAAAGCTATTCATCCATTTATTGCTAGTAGAAAACACTTTAATGCAGCCAAGTATTAGAATTGTCAGGTTGTAATTTCTTTTTCTAGCGCAGGAAAGGACAAACACAGCTTGGAATGATATGATAGTTTGAAATACTTTTTTAACCTTTGTATATAAATATTATACAATAAATTATTTTCATCAATATTTGGCTAGTTTGCAATCCGTTTTAAAATGATAACAGGGTTATGTCAAAATTCTTATACAATATGATGAGATACGTGGTGTTGCTGTTCAGAAATAATAGAAATGTACTAAAGGTTATGAAAATAGTTTCCCCGTTATAAAACAGACAAACAACATAATAATGACGCTATATTTTACGAATTATAAGGTTATCGACGCTGTTCACTTAGAATTTGACGATAAGTATAATTAAGTATAAATATACATATCAATTTAAATTTTAAAACGTTTTTCTTTTATCACCTCTAGAAAATATGGTAGGGCAGAAATTTTTTTTTGAATTTGAGGGTTTTTTTAAGGTTCATCGCTAAAGTTTTTGTGTAGAAGAAATCAAAGTCTTTAAGTTCGTTATAATATATGTTAACTTCGATTAAGTAGTGGTTTACTAAACGGAATCCCGTTCATATAAGAAATAATATTTCTTTATTACTCTTTTTACAAAATATTTAAGTATGTACTGGTAATTTGGAAACAAAAAAAAATTATTATTCATTTTTCCATAGTCTTACAATTTTCTGCGTCCCAATATTTTCAATCAATAAACAAGAAACATTCGAATAACTCTTTCTTTTCCTTCGAAACTTATTGATTTTTGAAAAAAAAAAAATCATACACTGTGTGCTGTCATATATATAGAGATGTCAGTTCTCGATAGGAGATTCCTGATATCTTATATATATATATAATTTAGCCCTATAAATGGTGCTGAGCATCGGAGAAGTGTAATTTTTTTCGGCTCAATATTTTTGGTTGCGTAGAGTAGCACCGTGTTTTTTGCACCCCTTTGTCTTCCAATTTTCATCATCGGAATATCTCGCTTTCTCGAGTCAGCTATCTACGACAGATCTCCTGGAGGAGAGGAGACTAAGGTAAGGGGACGAGATAAGGTAAAATTAGGACATTTTTTTATGCGTTTGTGACGTGGTGGCGGGATTGTTGTTCTCCGGCTGATAATAACCGTCAAAACCAATATTATAGTTAACTATTTTTACATCATTAAGTAAGACAAATTAACATTTAACTTATAAATGATTTAAATTGTAATGTTATTAGATGGAATAACAACAACAAAATTCATCACAATAATTATTGGAATTATGGAAAAAGCCAATACCACAGAAACCAATCAAAAACTACTAATCATTCTTCAAATACACCAAATACTCATAATCCTTACAACACTAAGAATCTCAGCACTTATTGATTTGAAAGAACTTTGAATTTTATCGTTAGAAGTAACCAAACGAATAGAAGTAAAAATGTTAATTATTATAGGTATTTACAAATCAATAATTACCATGGCAATCATAACTAACAAAATATTAATTCTAATTAACAAGAGCCAAATTATCAAAAATTTTAATGTGCCAAAAGACAACCATTTCTCGCATCAATGTAACTGGCAGATGCACCACCCCCCCCCCCCCCCTTAATACGTTACAATCAAAGAAATACAAAGAGCATCACGGCCCAAGTAATGAATATTTGCGACGAAATGGAGACTGTCTATCGGTACCTGTCAAGGACTTGACGTAGATTATGAACCTTCGAGTATAAAATTATGTGTTCCTGGATGCCGGAATATATTTTCTATTTTCATGCTTGATAATCTTAGCCCAAGAAAGAGTATTTATAACAATACAAGGAAGCCTACTATTTTACACATCGTCTCTAATGACTTTCCCATCAAGGACGGTGGTTAGAAAGGTCAAAATTTTTTTAAAGAAACGACGAGTTACATCATCATAATATCATGGAGTAATTGTATTAGATCATCATCCACCCGAAAAACCATACATACCCTGATACGAAAAAATTTGAAAATATACAAGCTTATACACAATTTTATGAAGAATATGAACTAATCTTTTAAAACGAAATGGAAAAAAAAGACTTCTTACGATAAAAGAAATAAGATCGATGAGGACGATGAATATAAAGATGTACAATGTAATAACAGAGAAAAAATCAAAAATTACACCTGATCTAAAAAAACAGGATCCTACTGTGAAACATGAAAATAATCATCTAGTCGATAATCATCTTAACGCCCGATCACATCAGTATGAATGAACCTTATTAATACTTATTGAGTTAAAGGTTAGTTGCCACGTTTAAATGTTAGACATGGTGAAGTGAATCCAAGAGAAATAATAATAAGAAATCTCAATGGCCAAAGTAATATTATAGCTATCAATACTAAGGATACAAATATTGTGATTAATGTCAACTCCATAGAAATGAGGTTGTATCGCAGACAAGCTTTGGCCCGTAGAGGTGCTGCCAGTCACATTTAAGATGGCATCCACACGTGTACAAAGTATACACATAGTTTGTTCAGTATGCATACGTAACAAGCATATACATGTATACTTCGCATACGCGTGGACGCCATATTGAATATGATTAGCGGCGCCTCTATGGGCCAAAGCTTGTCTGCGATCCAACCTCATCTACCGTTTTGAATATGTTACTCTTAAATTTAACCCTGATACAAGTAGTAAGTATGAAAAGCCTACATTACTAGACAATACAGGATAAATGAACTTTATAAAATTTTGCGCACATAAGTTAAATTTAGAAGAACGAGATCCAATTCATCAACTGATGTCAGAATACCTTGATATTTCCTTTGTGCCCGGAGATTCGTTATCCTGTAACAATTAAGTTGCGCATGAAATTCTAACCGGAAATCACATCCCAATCAACACCAAGCAATATCGTTATCCACCAGTGCATAGAAAATTATTAGAGGAACATTTAACAAAAAAAAACTGGACAATGGAATGATACAACCTTCGTAATCACCATACAATTGACCTTCTAAAGTTATCCCTAAGCAGCCAGACTATCAAGGGAATATAAGATGGAAGATAGTCATTGACATTAGAAATTTTAACAAGAAAACTATCGGAGATCCATACCTATTGCCTAACATCGCTGATATAATGGGTCAATTGGGTGGATCATATATTTGTAAGTACTTTATTTGGCAAGCAGATTTTACCAAAATCCTATAACTTAGTGTGATAAATTTAAGACTTTATTTACACCTGATGGACATTACCAATACTGTCATATGCCAGAAGGATTAATAAAAGCACCGGCAACTTTTCAACGAATAATGGACTTAATACTAAGAGGACTGTTGAGTGTTAGAAGACTAGTATATTTAGGTGACATAATAATTTATTCTAAAGACTTAGTGGATTATGATCAAAAAGTTTGGTTACTTTTTGACAGATTAAGATCAGCAAGAATGATACATTTCATGGACTTATTGTGATCCAATGGAAAATTGAACCTGACCCTAAAAAGATATAGATTGTCAAGATTCCATTTCCGAAAACAGTAAAAAATATAAGACAATTCTTGGGATTAGCTAGATATTATCGGAAATTTATAAGAAATTTTCGAGAATAGCTAAGCTGATATCTGATCTTTTGAAAAATGGAGAAAAATTGCCATGGACAGACGCATACACAGATAATTTTAAAATATTATAGGTACATTTATGTAAGGTACCTATACCTTAAATTCATCACTTTAGTAAAATGTTCAAGCCTACTTTAGACGCGCCTGACTACTCTGTTAGAGCTGTATTAAGTAAAAAAAGGAAGAACTTGATCATAATGTAGCCTATCTTTTAAGAAATTAAAACAAGACCGAAATAAATCATTTGATGACAAAAAAAAGAATGTCTAGCAGTTTTGTATGCAATGCATCTTTTTCGATCTTATTTATTAGGAAATAAATTTAGTCTCGTGGCTGATCGTGAATCACGGAATCAGATTTATACTAGAAAAATACCCGGGAAATGTTTAATGCGATTTATGACTAAATTTACTGAGTGGGAATATACTTTTAGTATAAACCTGATAGACTTAATACAAGTGCATATGGCTTTTCTAGAAATCCTGTAGAGTATTTTCGTCTAGAAAGCTATATAAATAGTGGTCCTCCGTAATAGTGATTGGGGGAAAACAAAAAAAGAAAAATCAAGGAAAAAAGATTACCACCTTGAAACCCACAACTACTACTAAACTAACAACAACCAAACTAAAGATATTACCATCAATTCTGATAAAGACAGCAAAAATGAAGTTAAATTACCTTAAGTTAAATAGTAGCCAAGTACGTCCCCTTGGATCAAAAACAAATAAAGATCGACAAAAATTAGACCACAACGTTATTTCTCAAAGAACCCGAAATCATAAAGCATCCCAAATGGGCCCGTTACCTGTAACTATGACTGTATTAAATAGATGGTAGAACTTATTGGTTATTACCATATTTGTTATTGATGATGAAAAATTTTATTTACTAATAACTATAATAGTAATTAAAAATTATAAATTTGATCGGTTATCACTGCATAAAAAAATTATTGATTACAAATTTAATTGTTAATAGCAGCCCTTTTAATTACCGATTGAAATTTTTATTGTCAGTCGTAACTGCAGTGATTAACAATCAAACTTTTAAATAGCTTGCAACTAAGACTATGCTTTATTCCCACAGATAACATACAAAATTTACTATTTTGCATTTAGTTAGTGCCAGCATAAGTAAGAAGCTTAATTTTGAATCTTAATCTACTTTTTATGCATACAAATTTAAAACATTGTATGGTAACCTCAGAAACAGTTTATGATCATGTGTTTTTATCTATTGGTTATTATAGTAGTAAGCAGAATAAAATGGATTGCTAGTAAGTTATTTTGGAAAAAAGTTTTTTTGGTCGCACGCTTATTTTTCTATGTTACTCTACTGAATTCACCGAAGGATAAGAGTAAATGTCGCAAAACTTGAAAAAAGTATACATATAAAGTAAAAGTATAGAAATACTTTAGAAATTAAGGGATAATCATAATTATTCATGATTAATTACTACCCATCACAAATCAGGAGATATTAGTTAGTGAAATAGTACTTTGATTTAAAAATTAATTATATAGAAATGGTTTTTCAGATACATATGTGTTCATTTATTATTTCTCAAAAACTTGATACTTCCTGATGCACTATTTTTTTTACTCATCAAAGGAACATTGAAACAAATCATCATAAACCAGTAGTCGAGTGAATGACGGCAAGACGTTTGAGTTCTAAAATATAAAGATCTAGGTAAGTAACTTAGAAAAGCACTTGGTGGTACATTTTTATTTCAGATGCTCATTAATCATTTAAAAACTCAAACTCATGTACAAAAATTTATTTTGTTGCTAGAGAAAACAGTATTATGTGACTTTTGTAAAAACCTCTGATACTTAAATAATTAAATTTAAAATATAAATTCTTGCAATTTTCACGACAACTATCAGTCCATAAGTCCATAAATTAAATATATTATACACGCCTTGATAGCAGGCAATCAATACAATTGAGTTGGTCAATTCTGCAATGAACACTTTGTAGCGCAATATTATTATTTTCGATTGTATACATTATGAGTTAATTAATGTAAAAAATCAAGTGTCTCGCATATTCTGATACTATCTCGGCGTAAAACAGTAAATTTTGCATATGAGCTATGAAAAAAAGCATTGTTTTAAATATTGGCTATTTAAAAGTTTAATTCTTAATTAACGCGGAAAAAATTAACGATTAAAAATTTGATCGTTAACTACTAGTACAGTAATTAACGATAACATTTATGATCGTAAATTGCCACTGCCGCAATTAACGATTTGATTTATACCCGCTAATTACCATCATAATAATTAGTGATTAAACTTTTATTCGTTATTCACCGATATGGTTATTATCAATCTATTTGGAAAAAGAAAGCACAAACTTAAATAATATGAACTTTGCATGATAGTCCTGTTGGAGCACGTAAAGGAATTATTCGATCTCATTGTAAGATAAGAGAATAATTTTGCTGACATGGCATGCTAAATAACATTCTTAATTATGTCCGTGAATGTAACAAATGTCAAGAGAAAAAGATTGTCAGAATTAATAGTCGAGAACTCTTAGTACTCACGGATACACCTAATAAATCATTTCACAAAGTTTCACTTGATACTGTTGCTCAATTAAAAATGACACCTTATGGTGATTGCCGATAACGATTCAATGCAAGTTGACTAGATACAATATAAAAGTCCCTGTACCTGACTTATATTGAGATTAAGTGCCATAACTGGTGGACTAGTACAATATCTCATCCCAATCTATGGTGCACCCAGAATGATCTTATCAGGAAGACATTAACTTTCATGTACAACTTATTGGAACATTTTTAGAGAATATTAAAAACAAGCCATTTAACTGTATCAGGATATCACCCCCAAACTAAAGGCTTGCTGGAGAGAAGTCACGCTCAATTATTGAATTTATAAGAACCTATTTAAAAACTTTTGATGATTGAGATAATTGTGCGAAATTTGCAGCTTCTACGACCAATTCAAGCGTACATGCTACAACGAACTTTACACCTTATCAACTTGCATTTGGTAGATTATGGAGATCACCTCTAAATATTTCTATAGATAAAGGATACGAACTTGTCCATCATATCCATACAAGCTCATGAAGCGACTGTAAGATATGCAAATCGCAGCAGAAGATCAATAAATAAAAATGGAAATGCACGCTAAAACACAAAATGACTAACAAATTAACCCTCAAATTGAGGACCCGAAGATTATGTATGGGTAAAGAAAGAAGTACGCACTCACAAATTTGATCGATACTATAATGAAACCCTAAGAGTAAATATCTTTCTGGATAGAAACAATGTACTCTTAGAGAAACAAGATAAAAATGTTGTACAAAATCATACAGATAAACTATAATTAGTACCGAGATAAATTTTGGCAAATTAGTCAATTACATTAGCAAACATACACAATAAGGACCAGCCTTATTGCCTGGAAGACTATAGCAACAGCGGTTGCTGCAGAACCCATCAATAGTGGTAATACTACTAGATAACCTCTAATAATGAACCCAGGTTTTTATTACGAACGATTAGATATCGACGTATGAGATGAAGACTATGCCAGCAGTGACCTCACCCATTCAAAGTAACATGGGATGACGTCACGCTGGTATAGTCTTCGTATTGCACATCCGAACTATAATGAGAATAAAGAGAGCAATATCAAGAATAACAATATTGCTTGATGTAATAAATTTATATTAAAACACACTCCAACTCAAAAATTAGAAAATACCTTCTTACATTGTGTTGTACATTTTGGATATCATGATTGCTCGAATTGTATGGAAATGAATCTCTTAAATTTCATCATGGCCTGATTAAAAACCAAATATATGTTATTAGAAATATAAAAAAAACTATAGGAGTTGATAGTAAGAAAGATGACGTCATACCAGTACTCAGTATAAGAATAAGGTTAGCACTACTGGGAATAGTAGGCAGTATAGCCAAAGGACTATTTCGTTTGTTAACTGAAGATAATATAATTATCATGAATGAGAATATTGACAAACTTTATTTGGATCCAAAAAAAAAAAATCAAGCTACACAAACAAAATAGTCACACATTAACTGATTCATGTAAAGAATTATGTAATATCACTCGAAAACATGAATATGCACTGAAAAAGGTGATAGAACTTTAACATGACGTACCAAACCTGAAATATGAGATTGCTATGGGAACTCACAAGCAATATTTATCTATGTATGTCCATGGTACTAAATATACTGTAGATCATATGATTTAGTCACACGAAGACTTGATTAACATCTCACAGAAGTCACAAAGAGGACTGGTTCATTTAAAATTCTTATCTTTTAAAATTATACAATCTGTGGCTCAATATATCAAAACTTTAGCAGGTATCTTGGAATTCATGGCACCAATAGAAAATTATTTTTAAATGATCACATTATTCATTTTCTTTTGCACTATTCCCTATATTGGACGTTTTTTTACAAACTGTACAGACTTGGACATAACTTGACCGACCCATTTTTGATTTTATTTAAAATTTTTTTATGGATCCTATACTGGAAAAAAGTACTTTAGTTGTTTTTTTATTACTATGTTAGATGCAAAGATATTCTAAATTTCGCAATTCCGGTAATGTTAGGCTTAAGAAGTGATATCCAAAAATTAAAAACTCTGGTTCAATTTGAGCTATGAACTTTTTTTTTCCATTTCAAAGCTAAAAAGATAAACTTTAATAAAAAATGCTATGAAGACAAATGATCAACAAATTTGAATTTTTATTAACAATTACAATGTCTAGATCGGTTTCTAATACTTTCCCAAGCCTCAAATTAATTTGTTACATTTGAATCGTGAGCTAAGCTAAATTTTCTTTTAAAAATGCTTTTTAAAACAATAAAGAAATAATTATTTCCGTCTAAAATAAAATTTTTTACATGGCTGGGAGCGTCACATCGGCGCACAGTGGGAAACGAAGCAACTTTTTTAATTCAAAATTATCTAGAGACTACAATTTTCGACTGACTTGCATGATTTTTTTCTATTTTCGTGGTCAGAAAATTTGTAAGACATTTGTCAGGGCCGATGGTTAATTTTTGTCCTTCAATTTATTCGACCTAACCTCAAATGTTAAAATAAACAGAACCTGCTTAATAATACATTAGTATCAATGAATAAGTCTACTTTTACGGGATGAAATTGAGCGGTAATCATTTTATATGATATTTCAAGATAATTTATGACAAATGCATTGTCATAATAATAGAATTCAAGATGGCAAATCTAATATGGCGTACGAAAATCTGATGAAGATCCTAAATCTCGACAAAAATTTATACATGAGGGTTCTTGAAGTCACGGATTATAAATCTGGGATCACAATCTGCAAACTCAAGATGGCGGATCCAATGTAGCGCACCGAAATCAAATAATGTGCCCAAATCTCGACATAAATTCATACTTAAGTGATTTTTGAGGCAGCTGATTACAAATGCGGTATCACAATTTGCTAATTCCAAATGGCAGAAACCAATATGGTCGACCTAAATGTTTAAAGTGCCCACATTGAAAAAAAAAACTATAGTTAGGGGTTTTTGGGTAGCTGACTACAAATTTGTTATTAATTTTCCAAAATTAAAGATGGTGGACTCCAATATTCATCGTACGGTGACGAGCGAGAAAAGTGCAAGAAATAACAACAAGTTTCGAACGATATTTACACTTTAGTGACGTGGAGAACAAGAGTCAAAGACACATTGATATTAACGTGGAAAGTAACCACGTGACCTTATATCAAGATAACGAACCGTCTGATGACAAGGATGAAATGAAACGTAAAGAGGAGGAGAGGCCCGAAATTATCAAAGGCATACCTAAAAAGTTTCACAAAAGCACTGCAGTTGTTCTACGTCGCTTGCGTGCTACTCTAGCCGTCGAGTAGACGGATGAACATACAGTGATTATAGGTGGCGTTAGTATACCTCGATCGAATAGTATCGATCTAGTAAATGATATCTTAAGAGACAGAAGAAAGCGCGCACCAATTGGACGTGATCAGTTTGCCGTGGCGCTTCGTAGCGCAAATATCCCACAAGAGTGTGTCGCAAGCCCGAAGGTAGCAAGGTTACTGATCGACGTCAACGACGACGACCAAGGCGTAAATTTCAAAACTAAAAATGGCCAAACTAGAGTTAAGGATCTCATTTGACTAGTAGTAGCGAAAGCGTGACCAGAAAGGTTTTCATGACATCGTCGAAGAACAACAGAAAGAGAATTACAGTTTCACCTTGTAAAATTCAATCATAGCGTAGAACGAGCGGAAAACTAATCCTACTTAAGAAAAGAAAGTTAAGCTAAAGGGAAAGAATACAATAGTGCTCTTGACACAATAATTGACTTACTATTGTTTAAAATCTATGTACCTTGATACAAATTTTGGGGACCAAGAACAAAATCAGCAGAGCACATTAAACATGGAGACAAAAATCATACATTATGAAATATTTTAACCACATTTAAAAATAAAATCAACAATTGTCATTTATTCCGAAAATAGAATATTATAAATTAAAAACACTGAATTCGACGCCAACCTCTTGATTATATGTCAATATAATAAAATAAATCACTTGTGGTACAATTAATCATGATTTTACCCTCCCAAATATTACAAAAATCTCATATTCTAATATTTTGGTGCTTATCCTTCAACCTTATCAGTGACTCATCTAAAACATCATATTATCCATGTGTAGTTTTATGATACAATAGTAGTCATTACAACACTCTGGACACATCCAAACACACTCCCCCGCCTACTCTGCATTCTCTGCATATGCGATTAAATTACAAAGAGAGTAGGACTAAAAACGTACCTACTTATATTTATGTGTACATTGTTTCCAAAAAATTTTTTAGATTGAATATTTAATATTCCAGTGTTGAAGATCGTTTCTTTTTTTGTGACATATCAAAGTTATGAGTGGGTGTTATTAGTGGAATCTTACTTGAGGCTATTGTTAGGTCTATACATTACAACATCATGACTTACGTTTTGCTGCACTATTTTCGGCTTGTATGATTGGCACATCTTGGACATAACCAAATGGTTACACCTCTGTAGTACCGCCACTTGCACGATCCATTTTTTTTTGGCTGTAGTAACTTTTACAACAAGCTTTGCATCTATTACTACGTACGAATTTTTTATTCAAGTATCCATCCATTACAGTCTTTAAAAATTCTCTTGCACAATCCACAGCCATATTTGGCATTGGAAAATTCTTTAAACTCCTAATTTGAGGGTCCTGCCGATCGTTCATAGACATTAACATCTGAACATAAATTTACGTATCGCACGTAATCGGAATTTCTCTATACAGAAAGAACACAATCGTCACTTTTTACACCGACAAAAGTATCACTATTATCACTATTATATTCTCAAACAGCAGCTTAACTATTTGTTAAAAAGTCTACTTCTACAGATATATCATTAAATTCTCTGTCACTTTTTTTATTACTGTCTGAATCCCTTTCTAGTTAGTAATTATTGTTGTTCATAGTTTTTTTGTCACATTTGCTATCACTGTTGTCAATATACTTATTGTCACTGCGCACAAAAATATGAGTTTTTCGGTCACACGCATCGGCATAATCGTTAAATTATTGACGACATCAATATCACCATCACTGCCACAGCAGTAACTTGTAGAGGGCAGAGATTTCGTTCGTAGTTCACGGGGAATTGTATCCGTGGTCTATCATCCTCCGTCTGCAAAAGGCGAAGTTGTCCCGGCACGTAAGTTATAAGACCACGATCAGTAACAAATACCTTTCTTGTTTTGAAAGGAAGCAGATACGGCACGGTAAAGTTATCACTGCCCACACATCTTAGGCTACTACCACTAGTAAACCAATATATATTTTTTTTTTCTTTTTCTAATTCACATACTATGATGCACACTGATCACACAAACTACCTCAATTCATAAAGTATTTTTCTCTAACACATAGTTAACATTACAAATCTTCTTCTGTCGGATGCAGTATACATTTTGAACACACACTATATCATAAGTGCATATGGATCCTTCTGTAAATACAGCAACAAATGCAAAGGGTTTTAGTTCTTTTTGGCTTAAAAAATTTTCTATAGGGATACCATCTAGTCCCCCTGTTTATATGCCCTGGAGTTATATTCTTTATTTCTTCTATGGTAAACACATGTAATTATAAAAATCTTTAGTAACTCTTCTACAATAACACTTCCACCACGACGTTTTCTCTAATGCAGACGAATGGAAATAATCTACGAAGTCTTGATCTAAGCACACTATCAAAACGAGGATTTACTACTGGAACAACTGCACTTTCTATGCCAGGTACAGGAGTATCGTCGGAAAAGATTATCTCCTCGTTTTCAAGTATCCCAACGAGTAAAACGAGCGCTTTACTTTGCGTAGATTCACTGGGGCCGATCGCAATATTAAAACGATGCTATGGACGTATCTATCACGGTCAGTAGCGTCGAGCAAACTGAGTGGACACAGAATGATTAAAATGTAGTCCGAAGGTACATCCTCAAGAGATGAAATTTGATGAGCAAACTTTTCCCTTTTGTCTCTCTCTCTCTCTCATGGAAACATGCTGATTGTCAGCGAGTAAAAGAAGACTGTGAAAACGTTTTCAAGATCTCTTTTTCACGTGTAGAAAAACATAGTTAAGCAAAAAATAATAAAGGAGAGAAATCGTCGCAGCGATCACATTTCAAAAGTCAAAAGGCGTAATCAGTTTGCCAAGTAACAAGATGTACTTTTATGTAGAGACATACTTCTTCATTGCTTTGTCTTCATGTCAATCGTGCAACATACGATCTTTTAGTCACCAAAACAGCATTCCACTGTGTAAGATACTTGGTTACTCGAGTGAAATGCAAAATTTACAGAAACTGCATTTTTTCTCAAGACAATTTGTCTAGGTGTCTAAAGTTATACACGCAGACATTTCTGTTGGAATGTCTTGTAAGTTAGTTTGTCGAACAACTCTACACTCTATTTTTTTCCAGCAAATTATACACTCCATTACACACAGCTGCGCTTTGTTTTTTAAAGAAATGCTTATCACATCTTTTTTTTCGCATATATCTAATGTCGTTTTTTTTTCATACCAGATATTTTTCCCTGACCGATATTTTGTCACTACCACTCCTACCACGTTAGAAAAAAAAAATTATTGTTTTCAAAGAATTTTTTCCTCGTCTGACATTCGTCGTAGTAGGGTTAAAGTGCATATAAGGAGTGTATATAGGGAGCGATTGTCCATAGTTTTATCAGTGAACCTTTGCCGATGGAGGATGTTACAAAGACAAATTTGATAAGCGTTTTTAAGTGCACGTTGTAAGTTGCACTTTCGTTTATATTCAGTTAAAACTAGATTATACACAGTCTTAATTTTTTTTATATGCATTTCATTATGTAGCTTACCTAAGGCATATGATTTGCCAGATATTCAGAAAAAAATTTTCTACATTTGTTTAATACACCCGAGAATCAAGCGTACGAAGGACCTTTACCAGCATTACACTATTATTCGCGAGACTCCATGCGTAGTGAAGAAAGGGAACGACTGTTACATTGGTAGAATGAATACGCTGTCAGGGAATACGTATTCAATTTAAGAAATGGAATTGTGAAATATTGCAAGCAAGATGTAAAAACTTTAACATTAGCTCGTTTGGCTTTTAGAAGAACGTTTAAAAAATTAAATGTCGATCCGTTTGCAGAATGCAGAACAATAGCTTTGACTTGCATGAAAGTGTACAAAAAAAATTTAAAGAAAATGACGCGAGCTGATCGGTCGCACGATCCTTTTTGCGCTAGTACGAGCTTTTTTGAAAACGCTTGCAGACTTGCGAGCAACGCGATCATGGATACGCGATAAAAACATTTATGGACGTGCACACTAAGCGGTCCAACTGGTTGTGGTAAAATCGTGTTTGTCAAACAATTTTCGCGACACATCGAACGTATGAGTGATAGTTGCTTCAAACGAATCATTTTCTGATACGGTAAGTGGCAGTCTAGTTAACGAGATCTCGGAAAGAATATAGAATTTTACGAAGATTTACCGCAAAGCAGTCATTGAGTAGATGACTCGAGACCAAAACTAGAAATTATTGAGGATTTGATGAGTAAATCATCTGCTGGTTGAGCTATCAAAAATCTGTCGACCAAAGGTAGTCATTATAGCAACCAGAGCGTAGGCTTTATCACGCAAAATATATTTCATTAAGGTAAGGGTCAGTGCGATACATCGTTAAATACACAGAACTGTACGATCAAGCACAAATACAACATCTTTCGAGACAAGTGGGTCCAGGAAATCCTCGATTTTTGCAAGAAGCAAATTGAGACTTATCTTTGCGACGGTTTGGCTACCTCTGGTTATATTAAAAAAAAATAGTCCGGATAACTGTCGATTTCGTGCTTGTATGTTTCCAGACGACGAGTATCAGTATGTATACGTGTCAAAAAAGCTACTAAAAAAAAGCGACACGGTCGATCAAGCACCCGTAGTAAAGTTTTGATAGCACGGAAGTCACGTTCCCCGTTTGGCCCAAGGCACCTCGTGATTTTACGAGCTCTGAATCACCTCGACAAGGAGCAGCAAAGAGCGTTGTTGCATAAAGCCGATTCCAAATGGATCACATATATTTTTGAGTGCGCGTTAAATATTCATGGAGGAAACGTAGCGGTTAATGCACAGAACAAAAGATGTTTGCGTAAAGACGCTGACGTTCTCGGAAATCAAAGAAAAAAATCATCATGAAACAAGTAGGAAGTTTTTTACCTGCTCTATTGGATCCACTCTTCCGAACTTGCCGTCACTAGGGTAAAAAAAAGTGCAGCAAGCAAAAAAAAATGATTATCCTTCCCCAAGAAAACTTTAAACGTTTACGAAATTCATTTCTCAGTGGTGATCTGAAATCTGTCCGAACACCAGGCCCCACAACAAGTCGGCTCGACGTAGAAATAAACGACATTTTAAATTCATCGTACGGCGACGAGCGAGAAAAGTGGAAGAAATAACAACCAGTTTCGAACGATATTTACACTTCAGGGACATAGAGAACAAGAGACACAGACACATTGATATTAACAAGGAAAGTAATCACGCGACCTTATATCAAGATAACAAACCGTTTGATGACAAGGATAAAATAAAACGTAAAGAGGAGGAGAGGCCCGATACGGAAATTATCGAAGGCGTACTTAAAAAGATTCACAAAAGCACGGCAGTTGTTCTACGTCGCTTGCGTGCTACTGGTGCCGTCGAGTGGACGGCTTAACATACAGTGATTATAGGTAGCGTTAGTATACCTCGATCGAATATTGTCGATCTAGTAAATGATATCTTGAGAGACAGAAGAAAGCGCGCACCAATTGGACGTGATCAGTTTGCCGTGTCATTATTTTACTTCTACGGTACACAAGGATGGAACATTAATATGACATGTATCAACATTCATAATAACACTAGCTGGCACGTCACTCGCTTAGCGTATTCTAGGTATCGTATAGCTGTTAGAGATGAGGAATTTAATGCAATTATCAGAGGTCGTAGGTTATTTCAGCAATGTGTAGTCGATGCTTATGTGAAAATTGAAAGAGATAGAATAAAATACTATAAGGATCATCAAAAACAGTTGCGAGTTGATACATATCAAGGTTTGCATGATTATATGCGGAATTGTGCTTACGATGCCAATGGTCACGTCGGCAAAACTATTATCCTCCCATCGACATTTATTGGTTCTCCTCGTCATATGCAGCAATGTTATCAAGATGCTTTGGTTTTAGTCAATGCCAAAAGTAGGCCAGACTTGCAATCCAAATTGGCAGGAAATCCAAGAAAATCTTTTGCCAGGTCCGCAAACATCTGATCGACCAGATATAGTAGCAAGAGTGTTTCATTTGAAAAAAAATCGATTGCTTGAACTTATTACTAAGAAAAATTTCTTTGGCAAAATAATGGCTTATGTTTATGTCATTGAATTCCAAAAAAGAGGACTACCCCACATGCATTTATTAATAACATTACAACGGGGTTATAAAATGACTACTCCTGATGTAGTTGATAAATTTGTAACTGCTGAAATTCCTGACATCACTTCAAGTCCGCACTTACATGAAATCGTTATGAAAAATATGATACATGGACCTTGTGGTGATTGGTGTTTCGTTAACGGCAAATGTTCAAAAAAATTTCCTAAAAAATTTCAAGATTCTACTACTATGGATGAAAAGGGATATCCTAATTATCAACGCAGAGATACTGGCATTACTCACACACGTTCTAATAATTTTCAAATTGATAATAGTTTAGTTGTTCAGAATAATCCTGAATTACTAGAAATGTTTGATTGTCACATTAATGTGGAAGCAGTTTTAAGTATTTCAGCTGTTACATGTATATATAAATATATATATATATATATATATATAAGGGCCATGATACAGCAACAGTGATCATTGGAGAAAATAGTAATAATGAAAATACTATTAATCACGATGAAATTTCTTCATATGTTGAAACTCGTTATGTTAGCCCAGTCGAAGCTTGCTACCGTATATTAAGTAAAGCTCTACAAGATAAAAGCCATTCAGTCAGTAGACTGCCTTTGCATTTGCCTGATGAACAGTCTGTAGTTATTTCTGCAAACGGAAGCCTTTCCGTCGGTGATAACTTGAATAATTCCAGTAGTATGTTACTAGATTATTTTAAATTGAATTCGAATAATGATTCTGCAAGACAATATTTTTATAATGAAATCCCATGTCAATTTACGCATAAGAAAAAAAATTCAAACGCAATGACTTCATCATGAGAAACTAGAAAAAATGGTTATAACTGCATTGGCCGTTTATATTCTGTCAGTCCAAAGCAAACAGAACTATTTCATATGAGATTATTATTACTGCATGTCAAAGGAGCTACCAGTTTTTATGACTTAAAAACAGTAAATGGTGATGTAAAACCTTCTTTTACAGCAGTTTGCTTAGCTTTCGGACTTATAGAAGATGACAATGAGTGAGAGAAAAAGCGATAGAAGAAGCAGTAAAATGTATGTTGCCTCGACGACTTCGTCTTTTATTTGTTCGAATATTTATTCACTGTCAACTAGTTCACCCAGAAGAATTATGTAAAAAATACAAAGATGCTTTGTCCGAAAATTTTTTGCGTAGTAATGACAAAAATGCAAGCTACCGAATGGGTTACTTTGAGATATCCAGAATTTTGAATTTAGAAGGACTCAGTTTAATTAATTTTCCAAGTATGCCCCAAAATATTAAAACAAATGCATTAAATGAAAATAATGTCACATTTCAAAGAATTCAAGAAGTTGGAAATCAACAATATAATCAGTTAAATACAGAACAAAAAGTTATAGTCGACAAAATTTTAAAAGCTTCTCGTCGTTCTCATTATAATGGTTCAACCTGTTTCTATGCGGAAGGGCAAGGTGGATCAGGGAAAACTTTCATTTATACGACCGTCTATAATATTTTCATATCGGAAAAAATTAACGTATGTTCAATGGCATTAACTGGTATTGCGGCAACATTGCTTCCTAATGGAAAGACAGTACATAAAGCGTTTGGCTTGCCAGTACCTATGTTTCATGATTCTTCATAAAATATCAAGGTTCAATCTAGGGAAGGTGTATATTTAAAATAAACAAAAGTTTTTATTTGGGATGAAGTGCCAATGGCTCCAAGGTATGCTTTAGAGATTGTTAATTGAACTTTACAAAATATAATGGATAATGAATTACCATTTGGCGGAAAAATTACGTTATTAGGTGGAGACTTTAGACAGCTTCTTCCCATTAAAGTTGGAGGAACTCGTACTGAAATATTAAATCTTTCAATTAAAAATTGTAATCTGTGGTCTGGTTTTCTCAAACTTAGTTTGAAACAAAACATAAGAGTTTTACCCGAAGAAACTACATTTGTAGAATTTTTATTAAATGTCGGAAATGGACATTTAAATGATAAGGATCATAACATGAAACTTCCCCAAAATTTCATTTTATCAAAAGACGACTGTATTGTTAACTACGTTTCTAGAAAAAATATTCAAGAAAAAAAATTCGATGAAATAAATCAGTGTGCTATTTTATCAGCTCAAAATGCTGACGTTGATACAATTAATAAGCAAGTAACTGACCTATTAGACAAATCAACTGAACACACCTATTATGGAATTGATAGTACCGAAAGTTGTGACAATTCTGAATTTGATGATCTACTCCTACCAGAATATCCCGTATCATTAAACCAATTTGAAATTTAAGTATCAATGAAGGTTTATGTAATGGAAAACGATTACAAGTAATTGATTTTTCAAATCATTTACTAAAGTGTAAAATACTCACAGGAGATAAGTGTGGTAACATCGTTTTTTTAAATCGTATTATACTTTATTGCGAAAATAAATATTTATTTACTTTTAAACGAAGACAGTTTCCTGTAAAACTAGCATTTGCCATGACTATTAATAAGTCTCAAGGACAAACGTTTAAAAATATTGGTATTGATCTTCGAAGAGATGTTTTAAACCATGGCCAGCTTTATGTAGCGATGTCCAGAGTTCGATCTTGAAACTCATTGAAAATACACCTTGGAAATCAAATACTTGACAATAAAGTCAAAAATTATGTGTATAAAGAATTATATTCTGATTAAGCCAGCACATATACACATATGTGTGTATAAAATATTAATATCAAACTAATGATATTTCTAATAATGCCAGGAATCAAGAAATTAAGTGGACATCATGAAAGAAGTAATAAAAAATTCATGATAAAAAAATTAATAACTCACGGACATCGACAATTTAAAATAAATATTATTTTTCTATTTTTTAAATAGAAAAAATTAATCTTTACATGATTTAAATAAGGCACTCCTAGGTATAAGTCGTGCCTAGAAATGACAGTTAAATAGAGCGCGCGAGGCGCGCTGATTGTTTCTAGTATATAATTAAATGCCTATCTTTGATGCTACATTTGACGTCTTACACGAGACAAAACGAAATGCCTAGAATAAAAATATGGAAATTTATATGTAACTTATATAGCTGTTTATAGATATGATTGAATGTTTATTTAAAATTTAAAATTTGATGTTATTTAAGAGACAAATTCAGATTTCTCGAATAAAGATGTGGCAATGTACATGTCTGTTTATGGATTTAATTAGATGCTTATTTTTATTACAAAATTGTATGGCATCTAAGAGACAAAATCAAATGTCTAGAATAAAACTATGGCAATTAAAATGACTGTTTACGGATGTAATTAAATGCTAATTTTTAATACGAAATTTGATGTCATTTAAAAGACAAAATCATATGTCTAGTATAAAAATATGGCAGATTATTTGTCTGTTTATGTACATAATCAATTGTTTTTTATTATAAAAAATTATATGTCATTCAAGAGACAAAATCAAATGTCTGGATTAACAAATATAGCAGTTTATGTGTCTGTTTATGTATGTAGTTAAATGCCTATTTTCGATACTAAATTTAATGTATTATAAGAGAAAAAAATTTAATGTCTCGAATGCAAACATAACGTTCTTTATGTCTTTTTATGTATATAATTAAATGCCTATTCTGAATACAAAATTAAGTATCATTCAAGAGACGAAATGAAGTGTCTAGGTTCAAAATATTGCAAATTATATGTCTGTTTAGGGATATATTACAATGCTAATTTTTAAAACAAATTTTAAAGTTATTTAAGAGACAAAATAAAATGTAAAGATTATAAATATGGCATTTTATATGGCCATTCATGTATAGAATCAAATGCCTATTTTTAATACAAAATTTAAAGTCTTTTAAGAGACAAAACTAAATGTCTAGAATAAAGATACGGCATTTAATATGTCTATTTATGTATAGAACTAAATGCCCATTTTTAAGACAAGATTTATTGTCATTAAAATGACAAAATTAAATGTCTAGATTATAAATATGGCAATATATATGTTAATTTGTGAATATATCCGCATGCCTTTATTGAATACTAAATTTATTGTCATTTAAGAGACAAACTCAAATGTCTGGATTAACAAATATAGAAATTTAAGTGTCCGCTCATGTATGTAATTAAATACTCACGTTTAATACAATATTAAATATATTATACGTGTAAAAATTAGATGTCTAGAATAAAAACATGCAATTCTTTATATCTGTTTATGTGTATAATTAAATGCTTATTTTCAATAAAAATTTGATGTCTTTTAAGAGACAATATAAATGTCTATCAAAATATGGCAATTTATATGTCTGTTTGTGAAAATAATTAAATGCCTTTTTTTGAAACAAAATTTGATGTCATTCAAAAGACAATATCAAATGTCTAGATTCAAAATATCGCAAATTATTCGTCCGTTTAGGGATATGATTTAATGCTGATTTTTACTACAAAATTTGAAGTTATTTGACAGACAAAATAAAATGTCTAAATAAAAATATGATTTTTTATATGTCTATTTATGCATGGAATTAAATGCCTATTTTTAATCCAAAATTTAATGTCTTTTAAGAGACAAAACAAAATGTCTAGAATAAAAATATGACATTTTATATGTCTATTTATGCATAGAATTAAATGCCCATTTTTAATAAAAAATTTGATGTGTTTTAAGAGACAAAACAAAATGTCTAGAATAAAAATATGGCATTTTATATGTCTATTTATGTATAGAATTAAGTGCCTATGTTTAATACAAAATTTAATGTCATTCAAGGGACTAAATCAAATTTCTAGAATAAAAATATGGCATTTTATATGTCCATTTATGATAGAATTAAGTTCCTATTTTTAATACAAAATTTAATGTTATTCTAGAGACAAATCAAATGTTTGGATTAACAAATATAGAAATTTATGTGTCCGTTCATGTATGTAATTAAATACCTATTTTTAATACAAAATTTGATATATAATAAGAGACAAAATTAAATGTCTAGAATAAAAACATGCAATTTTTTATGTCTGCTTATATATACAATTACATGCATATTTTTAATAAAATTTGGTGTCTTTCAAGAGACAATAACAAATGTCTAGATTAAAATGTGGCAATTTTTATGCCTCTTTATGTAAATAATTAAATTCCTCTTTTCGAAACAAAATTTGATGTCAATCAAGAGACAAATCAAATGTTTTGATTAACAAATATAGCAGTTTATATGTCCGTGCATGTATATAGTTAAATGCCTATTTTCGATACAAAATTTGATGTATCATAAGAGAAAAAAATGGAATGTCTAGAATAAAAACATGACGTTCTTCATATCTTTTTATATATATAATTTAATGCCCATTCTGAATACAAAATTTAATGTCATTCAAGAGACGAAACAAATGTCTAGGTTCAAAATATTGCAAATTATATGTCTGTTGAGGGATATAATACGATGCTAATTTTTAAAACTAAATTTAAAGTTATCTAAGAGAAAAAATAAAATGTATAGATTAAAAATATGGCATTTTATATGACCATTCATGTATATAATTAAATGCCTATTTTCAATACAAAATTTGAGTCATTCAAGAGACACAAATAAATGTCTAGAATGAAAATACGGTATTTATTATGTTTATTTATGTATAAAACTAAATGCTTATTTTTAATACAACATTTGAAGTCATAAGAATGACAAAATTAAATGTCTAGATTATAAATATGGCAACATATTTGTTGGCTTATGAATATATTCGCATGCTTTTTTTTAATACAAAATTTAATGTCATTTAAGAGACAAACTCAAATGTCCGGACTAACAAATATAGAAATTAAAGTGTCCGCTTAAGTATGTAATTAAATACCCATTTTTAATACAAAATTTGATATATTATAAGAGACAAAATTCAATGGCTAGAATAAAAACATACAATTTTTTATATCTGTTTATGTATATAATTAAATGCTTATTTTTAATAAAAATATAATGTCTTTTAAGAGACAATATGAATGTCTAGATCAAAATATGGCAATTTACATGTCTGTTTAAGTAAATAATTAAATGCCTTTTTTAAAACAAAATTTGATGTTATTCAAAAGACAATATTAAATGTCTAGATTCAAAATACTGCATATTATTCGTCCGTTTACGGATATAATTTAATGCTAATTTTTGATACAAAATTTGAAGTTATTTAACAGACAAAATAAAATGTCTAGAATATAAATATGACATTTTATATGTCCATTAATGCATAGAATAAGATGCCTATTTTAAATACAAAATTTGATGTCTTATAAGAGACAAAACTAAATGTCTAGAATAAAAATATAGCATTTTATATGTCCATTTATGAAAAGAATTAAGTGCCTATTTTTAATACAAAAATAAATGTCATTAAAAAGACGAAATAAAATTTCTAGAATAAAAATATGGCAATTTACATGTCCGTTTTTGGATATAATATAATTCTTACTTTTAATACAAATTTGTGTAAATTCTTATTGATAATACAACATCTAATGTTATTCAAGAGGTAAAATTAATTGTCTAGCTCAAAATTATGGCAATTAATGTCCGTTTAGTTATATAATTATATGCCTATTTTTAATACAAAATTTGATGTATTTTAAGAGATACAATGAAATGTCTAGAATAAATACATGGCATTTTTTATCTCTGTTTATGTATATTATAGAATGCCTATTTTAAATACAAACATTGATGTAATTCAGAAAACAAAATCTAATGTCTAGATTAAAAATACCGCAAATTATTTTTTCGTTTAGGGATATTAATCAATGTCTATTTTAATTATAAAAATTTAAAGTCATTTAAGAGACAAAATAAAATGTCTAGAATAAAAATATGACATTTTATATGTCTATTTATGCATAGAATTGAATGCCTATTGTAGATACAAAATTTGTTGTCTTTCAGGAGACAAAACTAAATGTCTAGAATAAAAATATGGCATTTTATATGTCCATTTATGTATATAATTAAGTGTCTATTTCTAATACAAAATTTAATGTCTTTTCAAAGTCAAAATTAAATGTCCCGCTCAAAGATATGGCAATAAATGTCCGTTTATGTATAAAATTTATTGCCTATTTTTGATACAAAATTTGATATATTTTAAGAGACACAATCAATGATCTAGAATAAAAACATGGCATTTTATACCTAGGTTTATGTATATGATTAAATGCCTATGTTAAATGCAAAACTTGATGTCATTTAAAAGAAAGAATCTAATGTCTAGAATAATAAATATGGCAATTTATATCTGTATATAAAAATATTAAAATTTCTATTGATAATACAAGACGTGGTGTAATTCAAGAGACAAAATCAAATGTTTAGAACAAAAACATGGAGTTTTTTATGTCAGTTTATGTACATAATTAATTGCTTATTTCAAATACAAAA
>JAPYYV010000192.1:0-39419 GCA_030522625.1 Copidosoma aretas
ATTTAAAAAATTACACACATACATACGTCAAATTAATGATAATATTAATGTTTATTTATTAATGTGACTGTAAGACCGATATAAATATTTGTCTTGCTTATAAGCCTACCAATTCTTTTCACATATAGGACCTGGAAAAAAATACCACAATGTTCCATTCCCGTATGATACAAAAAATTTGTTCAAGATTGTTTCTTAAGTATATACTTATCTGGCATTTGCCGGTTTGTCCATACTTATGTGCTCTTGAACAAATACTGATGCTCTTAACTAAAACAAGGATGCTTGAACAATTGACATTTCATGATTTGTTTAATTTTAATTTGTAGTTTACCTAATCAAAACATTATTCTAAGTATATATTTAACGTTTTTTTACACTATGTTTCTTCATGACATGTTTGTTCTAGTCTAGATTTAATATGAACCCTTGATCTTCTACATCTGTTGGTCTCATAAATAGCCAGTCAAACAATAAATATTTGCTCCGCTCATTTTAAACTTCACATACCACTGTATTTAAATTTATCAGTTGATAAGAAATCTACTTATGTGCAGTCAGCAAACGTTCCCTTTACAATAACGTAAAAGTAGTGCAAATTGATTTGTACAGTGCAAAAGGATCGTTATGACCAATCGTCGACATAGACGAAGAGTGCTATTGCATGTACTAATGAATAAATTCAGCAACTACTGTCGAACTATATTTTAAGTATATCTATTATATGTATAGTTCAGTCCAAGCAAATATCCGTAGATATATTTATCCATGACCAATTCATCTCTCTAAAACTTAAATTGAAACGAATACATTTTCCCGATGCCGTCTTAAATCGTCCTATTCTTATTTTTGGTGCATCTAATGTCATATTACCTATCAAAATTTATTAAGTAATTTGATGCTAAACGTTGTGAAAATTTTTAAAATCAAGAAAGTAAGGACTTCCTTGTTTCATCCCCAGTCAAACGGATCTTGAGACAGATCACACCACGTACTTGGTGAATTCCTTAAACAATACGCTGACGGTGACTAAGATTGGGATCAATAAGTAGAACTTATTAACTCTAAACTCTTAACATTATCACTTGTGTCCAAAAAATAACCAATCACACGCCTTACGAAATTGTGTTTGGAGGACTGACAAGATCACCATCATCAAGCTTACTAAAGAGTAAATACCAGTTACTAACGTAATAAAACTATCTTGTTAATTTGGTAACAAAATAAAATAATGCAGAAAAATAAGCCTACGAAAATTTCTCAGCCTCGTAATATAGATCTAAGAACTATTATTATAATAATATTATTAAACAAATGTTCAAAACAGGCGATTTTGCATTTCTACAGAAAAAAGTAAAAAATGGATTGTTCGGAGATCATTTCTCTGGCCCTTACAATATTTTTAAAATATTAGGCAAAAGTAATGTTAAGATAGCTATAGGTAACGAACATAGAATCTTCTGCGCAAACCGGCTAAGAACATAAAAAAAGACCCTTTAAACTAAAGGGGCCAAGCCAAAAACTTAAATGATTCAAGCAAATAGTCAGAGACCGGATAAGACGAACTGTGTGCACGCACATGATTGCATATACACATATACTTGACCCTTGAAATCATCTCACGTCATTCCCATTTCTCCATCTCCTTTCCTGACTTAAAAATCTCTTCCTATCGCCAACTCTAACTAAAATTCAATTCAGCAAAAAACAAAAATTGCTACGTAGAACTTACGGTCGCGCACAACGGACCAACAATGTATCTAACACCTAAAAATAGAGTTCGAAGAAAATATTGGAATGGCATTGCGTGTGATCTCCATTTCCCACAACTATAAAAACTAGACTATAGGTTGTACCAAATTTTAGGTGTACCAACGGATGTAAAACCACCTAAAGTGCTAAGACCCATGACAAAAGCTAAAAGGCAGTACGCCAATCCATCTAACCTAGCGACTACTGGCATATCATCGCAAAATTATTTAGATGGGCTAGGAGACCGCATCATACTTTCGGTAGAGCCACCATTGATATAGCTCAACGATATAGCGAAAGACATGATCGGCCAACCAGCCTTCGGCAGGAAAAGCTTAGACCTCTGACTTTTTCAAAATATATCCATCAAAGAACTAGCAAGCACTACCTGGAACCCTATATGGAGAAAAATCACATCATTATGACCAGCCAGTGCGAAATTCGTAGACATTTACATCATCATTAGCACCTTAAAATCACTAGTCAAAGCCTAATGAACAGTTGCCTAATGGACAGCTGAACCAAGTCACTGCTATGTAGAAAATAGGCATTTCAACAGCCGTTATTCAAGGGCCCAAAACCCCGCATAACCAGACGATGTCAAAATGCAATCACTACACAACAACGTTGTACAACCACCAGTACTCAGAATACCATAATACATGCGTAACCAAAACGAAACTATGAAGAAAAAGAAGATAACTGTTCCGACGTCATCTCCTAAACCGTGTCAGCGCATGCCTGATCACCCAGTCAGAAACATCGAGCTAATTAAGCCCACAATAAATATACGTTTTTTTGGTACTACTGGGCATCAACCTTCTCTTTAAATGCGTTCTCAGTTAACTTCTCCCAGGTATTTACTTCAAAGCCCTAGAACGAGTTTTAGAAGGGGAGTGTGACATAAAAGTAGCAACTCAAGAAAGACAGAAGAAATCCTCCACAGTGATAACGACTTTAGCGACAAGAAATCCTCTTTTATATAAGGCTTAGAATGATATGAAAATCAATAAATTTACTTTTAAGCGACTTCGAATAAGATTGTTCATTAGAATTATATAGGGAATTAGTGCAGAAAATTTGTACTAATATGTTTTGAAAATCAACACTACCCAGCCTTCATAAAGAAAAACCATATTAAGCGAAAAAAGCCTGACAACAGCAAAAGCTCTGAGGGAGAGCCAGAGAATCATCCGTCTGGATGTAAAAAATGAGGACAAACATCGGATAATGAGAAAATCGACGAGGTAGAGGAGAATAAAAAAGATACTGGAGAAGGTGACATATGGAAGATAACACACAAGAAACGCAGGTGACCTGCTCCCGAACCCCCATTGCCACTGAAACCTTCATCGGCACACAACTCGCAGGGCTCGTCCCATTCATCGCCAGAGAGCGAAAGAGAGCAAGGCAATGACCTAAATAAGGCCATCATAGAATCGAAAAGCAAAGCAGAAAGTAATATCAGAAATGACGTAATAAATTTAAGTGCTCTAGCAAAATACAGAGTATACAGAACACAGCTTTCTCAGCAACGACCACTATGTACACTAAAGGAAAATAAGGAACCACCACAACTTCAAAAAGTGATAAATTTCCCGATCACCTATTTAGACATTTGGAAAATTTTACTTTTTGCTCAATAACGCATAGCATCCCTGGTACTAAGACCATTAACGCACACTAACAACGGGGCTACATGAACCAACTAGATTTAAACAATAAAACTAAGAAGGTCGGATATGCGATGCTATCAAAAGTCAGAAAAGTACACGTGATTCGTATAGAAGTAAAAACATACTTTGACGATACTGCGCTGAAATTTGGCATTAAAAAATGTTTAGTGTCTCTGAAAGCACTAATAATGGCGAATAAAATAAGAACTATAGGAATATTAAGAGATCTTACCATGAATCAGTGGCAATATTACGTAGAGCAAAGTAAAGAAAATGTTAAAGACCCTAATGTAGCAGCTGTACTATAAGCGAATACACTTGTAATACCGCCAGCTGATCAGCGATATAGGGTCATAAAAAATTCCACAAAACTGCAGTTTGCAGACACAGAGGCATAAAAAAAGCTTACAATATAGATATAGATACAATATAGATCGTACAACGTTTTTATTGGAGAAATATGCGACCGGTCGTGAGGCAATTCGTACTTGGCTGTAAATCTTGTCAGACCAAAAAACTGGTTTGGGTAAAAACAAAACAAGCAATGGTTATCACGGATGCTCCAAATAGTCCTTTGAAAAAAATATCTATCGTTTATTGTTGACCTGTTAATAAATCATTAGACCACAGAATCACTTATATACTGTCAAACGCGACTGTTGAACGAAATATATCCTCATCACTCCAGTACAGTGAGCCACAGCTAATGGGACAGTAAGTGCACTAGCTGACCAATTCACACCATATTTTGGCACTCCAGAGAAATTATATTATTATCGGATCACGGAACCCATTTTATGAACAAAACTGTGGAGAAATTCGCAAGATTAGTTAGAATTGGCAAAATAAAGAGCACCGCCTACCACCCCCAAAGTAATAGCGCTATAGAGCGCATACATAATGTCTTAGCATAATATTTAAAAGCATACCTTAATTTAGCCCAAAATGTGACAAGTTATTACCATTGTGTATGCGTGCATACAATACCTCGGAACCTGAGAGTGCAGAATACATGCCTTACAAACTACTTTTTAGACAGAAAGCTCGCATACTATCAGACCTTAAGTGTCAACAGGATGATCCAGCGTATACGAATAATTTTAAACGAATACATGAGTCTCGAACAGGAATGCGCACTATAGCAGTCATCAAATAGATACAAGCTGAATTCCGTTAAAAATACTATCATGCCCTACAAGATCGTGGGAATCGATAATAGAACCCATAACGGAACGCTACAGAGAGGCAAAAAAGTTAGTTAACCATGTATAGAAAATAAAGAAAACCTGCGTTCTCAAAGTGCCTATACCAATAAAAAATAGCTTTAACTTTATTATTTAAAATATATGTGAAAAAAAAGACAGAAAAAAACACATGATATTTTTTTTCTGCGGCCCTCAGACGAACGACAAAAAAATTTATTTAGCATATTTGATATTTCATGCACACAATAAATAAATAAGTAAATAAAATAGAAGTGAGAAAATCATAATATATTAAAAATAATAATAACAAATCAGTAACATTAAAAAAATTACAAATGTGTCAATCGAAAATATTAATAATTATTCTCATTCTTATTAAGGTGCATCGCGAAAATAGGAAGGGGAACAAAAGTATATGAAATTTTTATAAGCAGCAAAATGGATGTACATCCATCATATAAGATAATTTAATTATTTAGCGATCAGTAGGGTTATATTTGATAACCCTCAAATAATTTTGTTATTTTCCATGATCACATCTTGCATGAAATAATAGCAAGGATTCAGAGCATTAAATGAAAAAAATAATGTTAAAAGACACCATCATGAAATAAAAAAAAATCTTAATGATAGTATTGCCATTGAAAACAAAGATATTCAAATAATAAATATTACTGCAATAACAATAATGGCATAAAAACGCAGTAACATCATGTAAATTACGTATGAAAAAACAATTTCAATCATTATTATGAAAAAAAGTGTTGTTGCAAAAAGAGGGAGAAATGAATTAAAATGAAAAAATATAATTCACAAACGACGGCAAATATATTTAAGTTGGGCCTTAATCCTTACTCGACACAAATGTAAGTAGAAAATTAAAGAGAAAGTATGGAACGCAAAAATTTAGATTCTAAAAGAGTACTAATGACTTTGATTAACACACATCCCATTTGTAACTAACTATATTGGCCCATGCATATTATTTTATCAACTAGACTCAATCATAGTGCCTCACCTAGCTTATATACGGACAATTTTAGTTATCAAGTAATCTTAACCATCATCAAACAAGAATCAACGAAAAGAAAGGAGATTGATTAACGTTTAACCTAGAAAACCGACAATCTTCTCGCTTTTCAAAAAAAGAGTGTGAACAGATGTTAGTTTATAAGAACAGCATTAATATTCATCGACAAAAAATAAAAACAGGAAAAGCTGAAAAAAAAAGAAAATCTAACTATAAACGAGACTGAGAAAAAAGATGTGTTGAAAAAAAAACCAATATACACATCAGACTTATATGCATACGAAGAGAAAGAGATCACTTTGAAATAAAGTGATTGTTAAATCTCATAAAAGCGTCTTAAACGTTCTAAACATATGCGCTCCCGTACAATCACGAAAGGCCTACAGCAACCATAAACCGTCACACGGCAGAAATAATACTGGCTTCGCGATCAGAGAAAAGAAGAAAACAGTTCACAACTCACCAAACAATGATAAAAAGTATCGATATTTAACAGAAAATACCTTCGAATGAGAGCATCCGTACGCAGAAGAAGACAGTCAAACACAGATTTTCTTAAAACAATACAAAATCTTTAGCGGCCAATGCCAACAGAATACAACTAACCTCTTGTCTAAATAAAGATTCATCATCCAAAACCCACGCAGGCTTGAACAAATTTTATTTCCTTTGAAAAAATAAAATCCTACAATAAGTGTCGTAAATTAACATCTGGAAAATTTAATACAAGATGATTACATTCGCACTTAAATGAAATATACCTTATAAAAATGCGTAGAAAAGAGATTTATTAAAGAAAGGAATGTACATATTGTTACAATGTCGACATACTGAGCACGAAATACTGCAGCTACTTTACGTGCCTTCCTTTTCTCCTTAGAAGCAAATGTAGAAGCGCCTTGTTCAATGGGGGGCCTCTCTATTGATCTGTTATAGATTGTTCACAGATAACGGTCGGCGTGAAAATGGCCGAATCCCTAACAAAATAACGACCGGCAATACCATCAAGCTAAGTTCGATTGGCATCCAGATTCGGGGATACAAACACCTGCACAACAAGTCGGCAGTCGAACCCAGAAGCACAGGGCCATTAAACGGAAGCCAACAGCTTGACAACAACAAACCAGGAACGATCAATAATTATTTGGAAAGCAGTACAGCATTACAACGATATCCTGAATTATTATAACATCAAGTACAATGATAACAATATTACTAAAAATATTTAAAAAATAACTAACATACTAGCATTAAAACCTGTAATTGCTTCATAATACTAACTAAAAAACCTAGTAATATGTATAGGATGCAGTAACCCTTTAGCCATTGACATCCTTAAAAATAATTTTAACATGTATACCTTGCATTACTTCATGCATCCACCTACCATGTATATTTTAATGCACACATAATTTGATAAAGGGCAGATATAATGCTACACAATTCTTAAGAAATTTAATCCTTCAATGTTTACTTATATTAATCAATTTGAATTTTATATATACAACCAAACGAATTGTTATTGTTTTTCACTAAAGATTATGCGTATAAATATAAGAAAATATGTCTGATGCAATCTACCGTAATCCATTTTGATATAAAATACTTATTATGTACAAGTAACTCTGCAATATGATATTATACCCACAATATGGAAAAGTGTAACAAAAAATAGATGAAAAAACGCATGATAAAGAAATTATAATATAACCTTAGTGTATAAAATGATTTAGCAACTTCGCAGAAATGGTATAAACGAGGAAAGAACACATACATGGATAAGAGAAAATGTATACACTAAAAACACAGCGTAAGGATCAGCAAAAAAAGACTACCTTTTTTCTGCTTAATTAGGAAAAGTGTGCTACATAAAAAACAGAACAGCAACATTACTCAAACACCGATCCCCAACATACAGAAAAATCAACGTTAAGAGAGTAGACCGATACGTACGCGCCTCAACACCTTTGATAGCGATGTCTGACTAGAAAAGGAGAGGAGAAGCGAAACTTTTGAGTCGGGACAGATAGTAGAGGATATAGAGATGATTTAGGACTCAGGAGACGGGTGAACGTACCTTCAGGCTACCACGCTACTCTAGGCTCTTTTCCTGATCTAAAGTAATAATAAAATAAGTTAATGATCCTCACTGTGTACATATTCTACGCTCACCCTACCGACCACAAACCTACGTAACATTGTCAATAAATAATTAACATGAAACAAAAAATTTATCGACTCGAAATGAAATAAAATACAAATAGAGAAAGAATCTTTTTTTGCAGTTGTCTCTAATATAGACATAAATTCTTTTCTCTCCATCAGATCCACTCTGGCCAAAAGAATACGGTGCTTGACTCTGAATTACTTTGGATCAGGTGCGAGTCCTACCATCTGCGATAGTACTAATCTTATTTCCCATTAAAAAGGATCGTTTCTCATTTAAAAATATTGTTAAACATTGTTTACACTTTAAAAAATATTCAAATTGTCGCTGAAATAAAGTGAGCCATGATGCGGGTTCAACACGTAATTACAACTACTTTACACTACTCCTACACGTGTATGTTAATATAAAGGCGGACATTTTATACGTGGCAAACACATTGCAAACGCGCGTTCGCCATCTTTTTTCTATGATGCATGTGCGTATGATTTTATTTTTTAGAAACTAAAATTTTCGTAAAACATGACTTTTTTATCCGTTTTTTATTCAATTATAAATTTTGAAATTTTTTTTTATTTTTCAACGATTTTACATGGGGTAACAATGACAATTTTGAGATGATATTTATTGTGCAAGAAGTAAGATAGTATTGTTTCAACGAAAACATGTGTAAGCTTACTTTGCCCATAAACATCGCTAAAATTATTTACATTTTACTTTCATTGGACTCAATATTTTTGAAAATTATCCATGGTAACCGTACATAAAATCGTTTGAAGAATATAGCAAACTTTGTCAATTGAAAATCGGATGAAAAGTTGATAAATATGTCATTTTTACAAGAATGTGTCTATGAACTGAAATTATACGCACGTACTGTATAGACAAATTAGAGAAATATTTTTCCTTTTTAATTTAACAATTGTCTATCTATTTAAGTTTAAAAGAAAAGATCCATGATTATATAAAGTTCAGTGGGGTAAAAAAATGGCATGTTGTTCATCAATGTATGAAGTTCGTAAGACTAGAAGTATTCTATCAAATTCCGCTTTTAATACACCAGGCCGATCAAGTGAAAGAAAACGCTATAATTAAGTGGTTAGTCTTCTATGTGGACGAAAAGAATAGTTCTTGGCTCGGCCTCAGTTTTCTCGAAAAGTTTTGATACCTTTAACTGTACATATTGTAATTAATTTGAGAAATTTTACAGCGCTTTGGAGGTCTCGTGCGATGTATGTTAATTTGCTCATTACCCGGGGGTAGAGAATAAATTAATTTGAAGCTTTATAGTAAGAATGAATAAATAAAATAATAAATATCAAGTGATGCCAAGCTACTTTCACATTATAACAAGGTGGACAACAAAAATTACATCAAAATTGAATGATGATGAATTGGTTAATAAATAATGAGACAATTAAACGATTCCAAGTAACATTAACCTAATTACGAGGGTAAAAAGAAGACAACGAACCAAAAACTAATAATAATAAATGATAAATGAATTTACAAATAATGAGCTAATTAATAAATCCCAAACGAATTTAACCTGATCTAGGAAAAGATTATTACTCAAATCCGAGAATATCAAATATAATAGTCGATTGATAAATGAACAAATAATTAATCACAACAAAATTTCACCGAATAGCCCAATAGAAATTAGTGTAATATAAGGGAGACTACCAGTACTTAAGTTATAGATTAATGATAAGTATAATAAATAACTGAACAATAAGTTAATTTCAAGCAACTGTAACTATATAACCCAATAAACTTAAAGCTAGCAACCTTATGTAAAAAATTTATAGATGTTATTTTACCAAACATGATGGCTGTAATTGAAGCCATAATAACCTAATCATAGCCATGAGTAACTGTAATGTCGCAAAGAACTCCTATGAACTATAGCAATAAAATTTATGTCTTTATAGCTGTCAATATATAATTATAGCTGAAAATTTCAGGTGAAAGAAGTCATAGCTAAAAAGTATTTTAAGCTATACATATGAAGATAGATTCATTGAAAAGTATTTTTTCCCGGACTACCTATTAAAATTTGTGCGCAATTTGCCTCATTTGTGAGATTTGCAGCATATAATCATAGCTATGGGTAAGGTGAAGTCGTAACTGTTGCTTACTTCAGAAGACAAAATTTCTAAGGCACCAATTGCTAACTTTTTCCTTTGAATTGACCTGAGCAATGTTTGAACAATTTGTTCAAACAATTTTTTTTGAAAAGTAAATAATGCATTTGTAGCAAGCTGCCTTGACTAACATAAAAATCATGTATCGCATAGATTAAAAAAAATTTTAGGCAATGATTGTCTATATTATTTCCTCAGACAACATTTATTTACGAAATAAATAGCAGATTCGTAATGAGGAGCCTTAAATACCATAAAAACGTGTTTTGAATGCTTATTATAAGAATTCTGTAAAATAATTGTTTAAATAATTTGCTTGAACAATTTTTGTTTGCTAAATTATTAGCAGATTTGTAATGAGCAGCTCTAAATTGTATAGATAACATGTGTCTCTCGTGACATTTTTTTTTTCTATATTTGTTAAAACAAATGAATTTAGAAATCATGTTTTGCAAAATTATTGCCAGATTTGTGTTTAGCGCACCGAAAAACAATAGTAACTAAAGAGAACTATTTTTTTCTAGTCCAACTGTTGGCATAAATAACACATAAGCTACCAAGTTAGGCCACGGTGACGACTTTGGCGCCACCTACACGAAACACGAAATGAGATACACATGCGAGGGAAACGGCTTCTAAAACTACAGGTCATGACGAGTAAAACTTTACCAAATAATATTTTTTTCGGGCAAAATTGAGTTAAAGCGGGAATTTCAACCTTTTTTTGGCGTTTTGGCCCACTGCGTGGCGCCAGCCCTCGAGAAAATCGCACTTGTACTCCTAGTGCCAAGTGTAGCTTGCTTACAATATCCCCCCCCCCCTCCCAAAACAAGGGTCAATGTCAACCACTCGTCGTACTAGCAATGTACCAGGCCTCTCACCCAACTGAGCGATTCTCACTCGCACCTGTCGCTCGATAAGGTTCGTTTGCCTCTTTTTCGCAAGGACTCTTCCACCATACGCTTTTACAGGTCCATAGTCAAACCCCTATCTCTCTCTTACTGTCTTGATCATACTCCCCTGCTACACCGACGACTAACACACGCATGCGGGCATCTGGGACCCGAGTGCTGCCCCTGCCAGCACTGGTACTGATGACGTCATTAGTTGTGTTTTAATATACTAGCAAGTATACTACTTACGCACATGCTGTGCTTCCCTATCAGAGCCTGCCATGTTGCTGTGTGGGCTGTGCCACCTGTTTAAGTGCATTCAGAGTTGCGATAATAATCATTAGAGACAAAGAAGGGTAAAACAATCTGGTAAATAGGTCCTAGCTGTGAATCGCAGTGTCTTTATAACTTACTTCATCCAAAGATCCTACTTATTTGTACCGACGCGTAAAATAGCTAATTTACGTTGAAGGATTTTAAAATACAGAGTATATGTAAGTTTTAATCGAGGGGTCGATATTTATTAATTCCCAGAATAAATAATATTTAAACGAATATCGAACGAAAAATAGACCATAATAATTTCGATTGGACCGTAGCACCTAAAGAACTTACTTTACTGAATATTTACCGATAAGTAGCACGTACCGCATACAAAATAAACATTACCGCATTTGGAAATTCACCAAAGAATTAATATGCATTCATTCATTAAAATGATTTCTATAATAGTTAAAAGAAATATTTTTAAATGGTTATGATGTACTTGTTCATTAAAATAAATTTAAAGGTCACAAAAATAGCAGATTCTTATCATAATTATGAATGGATACGTAGTGCACAAATGTTAGATACTGGTAAGTCACGAGACTACCCGCACATTGATGAGTTTCATGCAATACGCAGGAATCAGAGGCTAATAAACCTATTCACCAAGTCTGCCCTGGCGTAAGGGCGGCAACAGCAGATCTTTAAAAAAAAGCGACACTAAAAGCATAATTATATAAAGTCGACCCCCTGAATTAAAAAAATAATTTTTGTGCATAATTCTTTTTTAGCTATCAAAAGACTTATAAAGGCATTTTAAATCCTACTGGACGAGGGTGAGACTAAAGTTGATGTGTCAAATGAAATAGCTTTCAAATATAGCTTACATTTATGTACTAAAATTCAAACTGTAAAGGCGGAAGCACGTGGTACTTAATTTGTGGACGATTAGATCGATTATCGATTTGATCCAAAACGTGTCTGCAAAGTGGTCGAGTGTCTAGTCTTAGATGTTGCCATATGTAAACGCAGCATACTGCAGCCACTTCTTTATTAATTGACCGGATATATGATGTACAGCAGAAAAGTTACACGTTTTGTAAAATTAGCGATATAACCATACAAGTAATTTATTTATAAGCACTTACACATAAAAGATACGTAAATCCAAGTTGTTATGGATAATAATCAGATCTTCGCGTGTGCATATAGACTCATGCATGGGCATAAATAAATAATTTATTAGACGTGTATTTAAGGAATGGATGCTATAAACGTATAAGCCAATTATTTTTTTTAGTTCTACAATAAACGGGACTCGTTAGTATAATTTATGGTCCATTACAAGTTATAGCCGTGACAGGTTATCGAGTGCTGCTTATAAAATTTTTGCGAAAAAGAAATTGAACGAAAAGAAGTTACTTTGCTAACACTGAAGTCGACTGCTTTTTTCTCGACCTAAAAATGAAGGTCGTACGAACGTTTGATATTGGCTTAGTACGTTCAACATCATAGATATTTTCATTTCAAATTAAAGAGACGTTCTAAAGCATGCAAAAAATTAAACGAAAAATTAGGATGTTTGACTAAACTACAACTTATAGGCATACCAGAAATTTACAAAAACATTCCAAATTCAGTTTTACGTCAACCTTATGATTTGAATAATAAAAAGTCTTTTTTTTAAGAAAATTTTATATTAGCCGATTTGATACTACTTCTGTCAAAAAAATTTCTTTTTTGGACCTAAATATAATGATAGTTCAAAAAGGTCTTTAGCATTTGAACGGCCAGGTTTTTGGGAACGGACTACTTGGACTTATCTCAACGCCATTTATTAGAAAAGTCTTCATTAAAGCAGTAAATCAAAATACAAAAGAAACACGGGTTAATGCTAGGAGACGCGTGTCCGTAAAGCTCGAGAGTTTAAGCAAGAAGATGTAATAGGTTAAGACTATATTGGATGAGTGCCTTAGCTGTAGGCGCAAGAGAGAGAGAGAGAGAGAGAGAGTACACTAGCGGCGCAGAAAATGGCTTTGGAGACGAGCAGCTGCTTTCGGCGCGAGCGGGCCTCTTGAGCGCCGGGTAGTAAAGGAGCACTGGACGGTGCTGCCACATCTACTCCCCCTCTAGTGACCAGTGCAGGTAGCACTGAAAACGAGACATGTCTCTCAGGGATCTCGACCTAAAAGACGAAATGTGTATCATCTTACGGAGGTCCTGCGTCTGAAGTGGGTGAAGGAGAGGTGGGCTGGGTGGTTCGAGCCTTCGTTGAGCGATGAGAGGTCTGGTTTGCTCCTAAAGCTTCCAGGTAGGCCGGTTTTAATTGGTCTGTCAAGACAGTCTTGTTTTGTCCGTTGATCTCGACGACGTATGTGCGATCGTCGTTGCCATGAACAACCGGGTGCGTGGTGTGAGCCTGTTAAGGGCAACTCCAGAGGCTATATAACGCTGTTCACCCGCTTATAAACGTGTGTAAACGTGCGGAGGTCCTTGTGCAAGAACGGGTGCTGGGTAGCGTGTTGAGCAGCTGGAACGGCCCGGTACTCTAAAACAGCTGGTGGAGGCTGTCAACGAAGGCCAAAGAGTTTGTCAAGACCGTGCTGTTAGTAAATAAGTGTTTCAGGACTAATAGTGTGGTGCCAGATAGCAGCTTCGCGGAGGAGGCCTGGAGATCGTCCTTGCAGGTGGTGCGTATGTAGAGATTGTGTTGTCTACTAGAAATAAAGAAAGCTGTCTCGTCCCGGGAGCACGTCTAGACTTATCAGTGAGGCTAAAGACGTGCTCTTTGCTTTAGACACCAGAGACGTGCGGCATTGAATGGAAATTATCGCGCTTATATATTGACCGAAGTCGCTTTTTGCCGCTTGACGGGAACGCGACTTTGGAAGGCTTAGCCATCTGGCGAATGAAGCGAAAAGTGTATCTCTTGAGCGTGGGCTATTTGAGAGCCGCCACAGTACTCCCCTACCAGTTACTACTGGAGGTGTTTGCAGTAGAAAGTAACGTTATGAAAGGAAAATGTTGCGATGTAAAGGCAAGAAAGTGGAAAAATGAAATTGATAATGCTGTACAATGTGGAACTTCAAATTTTCCACGCTCTTTTTGAGAAATACGCGACGTTCCACGAGCACGTGCTCTAGCGTGTGTGTGTGTGATTTACGTATTTGACGTAAGAAAACTCTGCGTGTGCAGCATGGGATTGACGCAAGAAAGGCTTTTTTTTGCGTGTGCAGCATATAATTTAACGCAAGTAAGGCATTCAAGCGTGTGTAGTATGTGAAGACGCAGAGAGGCCTTGTCTGTTCACCATGTGATTGGCAAGAGTGTGTGTTGTAAGATTAGCAGCGTTTTATATGCGAATACCCGGCATGGAAAATGTGGAGATGCGTAAGGGAATGATTTTCAGCAGCGCAGCAGATCGTTGAGAAAAGGTGCGTTTGGTGCAGCAGTGAACAGGCACATAGCGGACGAACTTGCCGTATTAAGTACCTGGGGCTGAAAGTAATAGAAGGTTGTGTTTGTTTTTTCTTCGCCGGGGTCATCAATGTAGAGATCGTGTTGTCTACTAGAAAGAGAAAAAAATATTTCCTCCTGGGAGCACGTCTGGACTTATCAGTAAGGCTGACGACGGGTTCCCTGCCTTAGACACCGGAGTAGTACGGCATCGAATGGACATTATCGCACTTATATATTATCCGAACTCAGTTTTTGCTGCTTGACGGGAACACAACTTTAAAAGCTTGGCCATCTGGCAAATAAACCGGAAAGTGTATTTCTTGAGTAAAGCTGCCACACGTAGGCCTAGTAGCAACATTGGCAAAACGTCTAACTAGAACTGCGTGCAGCATCTTAAGGAAGCTTTGAGAATCCGGTGGAATCTATCAATCATACCATTCGACTGAGGGTGGTACAATATGGTGTGCACGAGTTGGGTGCCAAGTGTGCGAGCCAGCTCTTTGAAGAGCTCTGACTCGAATTGTGCGCTGCGGTCAGAGGTAATTAGCAGCGGGGTGCCCAAGTCCACTATCTATTGGTTGTAAGGTGCCTTGATGATGCTGGCTGCCGTGATGTTGGGCAGTAAAATTGCTGTGGGCCACCTTGTGAAACGATCAATGATCGTAAGGCAATATTGCATCTCGTGGAACAGTGGCATCTTGATTAGGTCCACGTAGATGTGCTATAACCTGTTTTTGGGCTCGGTAAAGAAGCCGAGGACTGCTCTGTCGTATCTATCAACCTTGGACTTCTGGCAGACCTTGCATCGTTGGCACCAGGAGCGTGCGTCTCGTCAGATGTCTGGCGAGACAAATTTTTGGGCCAGCAGACAGGCAGTCGTCCTGCCTAATGGATGTAACAGGTCGTGAACGACGTCAAAGGCCTCGTGGCGTAGGAACGTCGGCAGCTAGAGCCTAACAATGTTATTGGACACATCGCAGTGGAGGGTATAGCCGTCTACGGTAACGGCTTTGAATTGTAGGCTAGAGTTGTCTCGCGTGCTCGGCTCGTCGTCTGTGGCTTGGGCCTCTGCGATGGTTCCCGCGTCGAAAAAGTTCGGCATGGAGATCGTCTCTGTGGCTGGGCTAAGGTTGTTGACTGCGGGCTGGGTGTGGGTGTCTTAAACAGACGAAACAGGTGGCGCTGTTGCGCAAGTGTCGTTGGGTCTAAAAAAGGCATCTGCGACGACGTGATCTTGTCCACTGGCATAGATAATCTCAGTGCTGTGGCGCAAGATGTACTTCAGATGGCATGCTTTTTCTTGGCAACGCTTCTTAAGAACGCTGGAGGGTGGCAAAAGTCAACGGCTTGTGGTCCGTGAAAATCGTGAACCAACGTCCTTCTAGCACTTGTTCAAAGTGTTTGATTGATTCGTATATTGCAAGGAGCTCGCGTTCATACGTGCTGTATTTCTTTTGTGTAGCGTCTAGTTTGTGTAAAAAGAAGTCTACAAGTCGCCACTAACCATCAGGCTGCTGCCGTTGCAAGACCGCTCCGATGGCGGCGTCTGACGCATCGGTCCTGAGTGCTAAGGATGTCTTGGGGTCTGGGAACATCGTAAAGGCAGCTTGCGTGACGCTCAGTTTGCACTGGTCAAAGGCCTGCTCGGTTTCTGGTGTCCATTCGAGAGTAGCTTTTTTGTTTAGACCTTTTAGCAACTCGTGCAGTGGCGCTTGCAGATCATTGGCGCATGAAAGATAGCAACTGTAATAATTAAGAACACCGAGAAATCTGAGAAGCTTTGTCGCACTGGTAGGCTTGGGGTAGGCCTTGATAGCGTCCGTTTTGGCTGCAGAAGGTTGCAATCCGTCTTTGGAGATTTCGAAGCCTAGATGCAGGGCCTGCGAATGCCGATGGGGCACTTCTGTGGGTTGATCTTAAGCTTGGCTTCTCGGACTGTGTCGAACAGCTGCCGAAGATGACCCAAGTGTTCTTCATGGGACAATAAAGCAATAAAGATATCGTCGATGCAGGCCTTGGCGAACGGAAGCTTTCGATGGACGAGGTCTATAGTGCGTCGCATGGACTGGGCTGCGATTCGGAGTCCTAGTGTCGTGCCTGGAAATTTAAAAGGCGTCGTGACGGTCATTTTCATAATATCCTCGGCCGTGATTGGGATCCAGTAGTAGGCTTTCTGGAGGTCGACTGTGGAGCAGACTGAGCATGAGCTTTCTTGAAGCAGGTCCTTGATTATCGGCCGTAGAAACCTGTCTGGGATTGTTCGCGCATTCAGGCGGCAATAATCTTTAGTGACACGCCACGATCTGTTCTTCTTGGGCACCAAGTAAATGGAGCTTGCCCACTGGCCGTTGGAGGGCCTGATCACTCCTTTTTCAAGGAGTACGGCGAACGCTCTTTTGGCCGCGTCAAGGCGATATCGTGTGAGACGTCGGGGACGCTCGGAGATCGGTGGTCCCGTGGTGTAAATTGTGTGTCTTACTGTAAACCTGGAGGCTACACAAGGCTGCTGCTTGGCTCGAATAGCTCCTTAAACTCTTTGCGCAGCTCAGCGTACTTCTGTAATAAGGTGGAGCTGGCGTCATGTAAGAGTGCGATAGTGGAGACTAAGGGCGGAGTTGCCCTGTCAAGAAGTTGTTGGGAGGCTAGTTCGGTGAGCGGGTCGATGAGCCTCGCGCCCTGAAGGTCCGGTGATAGACCGTAATTAGCAAGGAAGTTTGCTCCAATGATACCGTGTGGCACCTCAGCGACGCACAGTGGGACAAAACGCCAAAAAAAGGGTCAAAACTCCCGCTTCAATTCAATTTTACTCCAAAAAAATACTATTTGGTAAAGTTTTACTCGTCATGACCTCTAGTTTTAGAAGCCGTTTCCCTCGCATGTGTATCTTATTTCGTGTTTTGTGTAGGTTGCGCCAAAGTCGTCACCGTGGCCTAACTTGGTTGCTTATGTCTTATTTACGCAAACAGTTGGACTAAAAAAAATCTTTTCTCTGTAGTAATTGTTGTTTTTTTGTGCGCTAAACATGAATCTGGCATTTATTTTGCAAAAAATTAATTGTTAAAATAATTTGTTTTAACAAATATAGAAAAAAAAAAATTGTAATTAACGACACATGTTATCTATACAATTTAAAGCTGCTTATTACAGATCTGCTAATCATTTTGCAAACACAAATTGTTTAAACAAATTATTTAAACAATTATTTTACAGAATTCTTACAAAATGCATGCGAGACATGTTTTATATGGTATTTAAGGCTCTTTATTACGAATTTGCTATTTATTCCGTAAATAAGAATTGTTTAAACGAATAATATAAATAATAATTGCTAAAAAATTTTTTTAAACTATGCGATACATGACTTTCATAGTAGTCAAGGCAGCTTGCTACAAATTTAAAATTTACTATTTACTTTCCAAAAAAAAATTGTTCAAACAAATTGTTTAAACATTGCTCAGGTCTATTAAAAGGAAAAAGTTAGCAATTGGTACCTAAGAAATTTTGTCTTCTGAAATATGCAACAGTTAGGACTTCACCTTACTCATAGCTATGATTATATATTGCAAATTTTCACAAATAATGCAAATTAGGCACAAATTTTAATAGGTAGTGAGGGAAAAAAATACTTTTTAATGAATCTTTATTAACAAGTATAGCTCAAAATACTTTTTCGCTTTGACTTCTTTCTTGCTATGGTATTTAAAACTGCTCATTAAAATACTGTTTTTCACTTTGTGAAAAAAATTGTCTACAGTATGAGATGCTTCTTTTTGTAAATTTTCAACTTATATTGTTAAATAAAATTCATAAATAATATGGTGAAACATGCCAAAGCTATGCTGGCAAATAGGTATGATGTTCTATAAGTCAGCTTACATAAAATCTGATACTTATTTTACAAGAAAATTGTTTGAGCAGATTATCTCATCAACAATTGTATTGAAAATATCAAAAACAAGCAAGACATCGATCATAAGGCTTTTAAGGCTGTAGTCGTCGTATTTGATAATAAAAAATAAATAATTTCACAATCATATAACGGAGAGTTTTGTCAAAAATCACAAAGAAAAGTCTCCTATTTAATTTAGATAAAAAATTTTTCTTACAGTAAATCATTTCTGTTTATTTGTGACCGTTAAAGTTACAAATATCTTTCTCACGTCTATTTACATTTAGTATTTTTAGTAGTTGAATAGATAATTTTTCTACTTTTACTTTTAATCTTTATCTGACGAATTTTTCGATTGTTCGCTCTCTCCATCTATCAACAAAGCTCTCATTTCTGCAGTAAGATCTTTCCTTTTTCTTTTATCAATTTTTCGTGTCAAAGACAGAAGGAGATCTGAGTTTAATAGTAAGCGATGAAACATATCGTGATTTGTTGCAATACTGAAGCGAGCAGATATTTTTTTATGAAATTTCAGAATATATCCTACAATGAATTATTTATTAAGGCCATTGGAATAAGTAGCTCGGGATGGACTTATTTAATAATTACGAAGTGTTTTTTTACATAGCATCGATTTTTCTACTTTTGTTAATACAGTCAATTTGAATTAAGCACCTTTTGGTTTGCCACTTCCGAGAGCCTTGGACTGTAGAGTGTGCTTGATTCCGAATTCCACTACGGAATGCGAAGTGTGCCAGTGCTAATTCCGCCAAACCATCACTTTTGCAGGGGTCTGATTCAGGTCTTGGGATGTATCGCAATTTGGTGCAAGGTAGCGATAGTTCCCTGTGTAATAACCAAAAATCATGGTAATTCGCATGCGCAGTCTAGGAAAAAGTTGCGAAATACTTGCAATAAGCAGGTTACTAAATTTCAGTTTTTTTCTAGGAATTGATTATGAGCTTCTTGAGATGTTTAAAGTAATACTGGCTGTCATCTCCTCTAATCGAGCTGTGAATACAGATTTGTTTAAAATTTACTGTTTGAATGCAGCCCAATGATATGCTTATTTGTACAACTAGGTACTATATGCCAACGACAATGCACGTAGTATTAATATACAATTACAAAATAATGGTAGGCTTCTTACCCATCAGAATGATTTCCGAGGAGGCTCAAGAAATCGATCATAAAATCCTTAAGTCATTCCACGAGCATCACACTCGGAAATTTTCCCGGTAAGTAAACGGTGTTGGAATTGAAAAAAGATTCTTTTGAAATGTCTCGATGATATTTATAAACTACAGTTGGGAAGAACTGTTTCTACTTTTATGTTATTGGGTTATTCGATAAAAATAATACTTAAAGCAACACAGTTGCCTTATTTTTCATAAATATTCTTTTCGTGTATTCAAATGAGGAAAACACTTTTAATGCATCGTTATTATGAAATAACTTATGTCTTTGATACGACCTTTCTATACAAAACATGATTAGTGAATATATAATCAACCAATAACTAATAACTTCAACCTGATAACCAAGGGGACAACATATAATTAGGCAGAAGGTTATGAATTGTTATATATAATAATCATAATCATTATAATAGTAATAGATACATAAACAAATAACAAACAAAAAAATTACATTTTAAGTAACTGTAACCGAATAACCCAATGAATTTCTACCTCGAACAACAGAACATTCCATTAATAGTTATACAATATTTAAAGTAATTGGTTAATTGATAATAGGAAAAATAAATCGTAAAAAACTTTAACTTCATCACCCGGGGGTTGAAAAGAAATTACTTTAGAGCTTTATAAAAAGAATGAATAAATAAATTAATAAATAACAAGTGATGCCAAGCAACTTTCACATTATAACAAGGTGGACAACAAAAATCACATCAAAATTGAATGATGCTAGATAAGTTAATGAATAATAAGACAAATAAATAATTCCAAGTAACTTTAACCTAATTATGAGGGTGAAAACAGGACATCAAATCAAAAACTAATAATAATAAATGATAAATGAATTTGTGAATAATGAGAAAATTAATAAATTCCAAACGAATTTAACCTAATGATCTAGGAAAAGATAATTAATCAAATCCGAGAATATAAATCATGATAGTCTATTGATAAATAAACAAATAATTAATCATAACAAAATTTTACCGAATAGCCCAATTGAAATCAGTGTAACAACAAGGGAGACCACGACTACTCAAGTTATAGATTAATGATGATTATAATAAATACCTGAACAATTAAATAATTTCAAGCAACTGCAACTATACAACCCAATGAACTCATACCTAACAACCTAATGTAAAAAATTTATAGATGTTATTTTACCAAACATGATGGCTGTAATTGAAGCCATAATGACCTAATCATAGCCATGGTTAACTGTAATGTCGCAAACAACTGCTATGAACTATAGCAATAGAATGTATGTCTTTATAGCTATCAATATATAATTAAAGCTGAAAATTTAGGGTGAAAGAAGTCATAGCTAAAAAGTATTTTGAGCTGTACTTATAAAAATAGATTCATTGAAAAGTATTTTTTTCACTTACTACCTAATAAAATTTGTGCGCAATTTGCCTTATTTGTGAAAATTTGCAGTATATAATCATAGCGATGAGTAAGGTGAAGTCCTAACTGTTGCTCACATCAGAAGACAAAATTTCTAAGGTAACAATTGTTAAATTTTCCTTTTTAATAGACACGAGCAATGTTTGAACAATTTGTTTAAACAATTTTTTTTTGGATAGTAAATAGTTGATTTGTAGCAAGCTGCCTTGACTAACATTAAAACCATGTATCGCAGTTTTAAAAATAAAAAGGCAATTATTTTTTATACAATTCGTTTAAACAATTGTTATTTACGATATTAATAGCGGATTCTTAGTGAGGAGCCTAAAATACCATAGATAACATGTGTCGTATGCATTTTGTAAGAATTCTGTAAAATAATTGTTTAAATAATTTGTTTAAACAATTTTTGTTTGCAAAATGATTAGCAGATCTGTAATAAACAGCTTTAAATTGTATAGATAACATGTGTCACTAATTATTATTATTTTTTTCTATATTTGTTCAAACAAATTATTAAAGCAACTAATTTTTTGCAAAACTAATCCAGATTCGTTTTCAGCACACCGAAAAACAATAACAACCACAGAGAACGGATTTTTTCTAGTCCAACTGTTTGCATAAATGGGACATAAGCAACCAAGTAAGGCCACGGTGACGACTTTGGCGCCACCTACACAAAACACGAAATAAGATACACATGCAAGGAAAACGGCTTCTAAAACTAGAGGTTATGACGAGTAACACTGTACCAAAAAATATTTTTTTGGAGCCAAATTAAGATGAAGCTGGAATTTTGACCCTTTTTTTGGCGTTTTGGCCCACTGTCCTACGGTGAAGATGCAGTTGAGGTCTCTCCGAAGGCCTAGATTAGCAAGAGCTTGTGTAAGCCGAAGGTCTGGATAGATGGATAGTTGTATAGATATGTTTATTTATTCATACGAAGGTGTACAAAAATATAGAATATGAAAGTTCCATTGAATACAATGTTACACCGATCATCATCTTTTTCAGGTCATATTACAGTCAATGTAAAAACTTTCCCACAGAACATTAAACGTACATGAGTAATTATTATTGCATTACTGCTGTTACGTATCAATACCAGTAAAGTGTCAACAGTTTAAGTGTAGTAATATCACATAATAATAGTCCATACTTTCGATCTATAACAAGCTCAAATTTACTAATATCACAATTACAGGTCAGTTTTCTGATTGATAACAAAGTATCCACAAGTTTTGAAAAAATATCTATCAGTAAAATCACTATAGTTATCACAGACGCATGCATGGACAAACTTCATTCCATTTTAGCTAATCTATAGTAAAGAGATGTCCTCTCAGAGCTGCTTTATATCGCAAAAGGTTCGGGAGAAAGTCCACCGTGGCCGGAAGGCCATTCCAAAATCGCGCTCCATAAACCCATAATGACTCGCTACTACTGATTTGAACTCGCAGCTCACGCGCGTTCCCCCTATCAGCCCTACGTAGACCATGGGCTTTAAAAAAGTCTGTTCTATAATAATCTCGCCACGTGTCAGTCCTTATCCAGCCAATAGCAGTCCTGTGAGGCGTAATGCGCTCTTTTTTACGTTCCTTAAACACATACCGAACGCAGGCGTTCTGCAAGAGTTGTATCTTCCTTTTCTATTCGAAAAAGGCACTAAGACACACTATAGAACAGTAGTATATGATAGGGAAAATCAAAGTCACAACAATTTGCGCCCTCAAAGCCTCGGTGGTGTATCGACGGAAAACCCGTAGGGTATACAAAGCTCTATGGGCTTTTTTGGTAATGAGATCGAAATAGGATTTCCATGTAATTCCCCTATCAAGTACATCGCCTAGGCTCGTTATATTCTCCAAAAAAAGCACTACCATTCCATTCCCGAGCTCAACAACCGACGGACCCCGATCCTTAAGCGTTCTGAGCGTCGCTCTCGATGCAAACACAATAGCTTTGGTCTAATCAGTGTTGAGCGGGAGAGAGGCACTCGATGCCCAGTCAGACACACCAGATGGTGAAGTGGTTGGCGCCGTACAGCGTGAGCGGCTACTGTTGCAGGTTTCCTCGAATTGCCGACCTTGACAAAAGGGAGAGAATAGAGCCAGTGTCGATGAGAAAATGCAGATTCGTGCGTCTGTCGCACACGTGCAGGCGGTTTTCAATGTTGTGCATGCTCACCTCTGCCACGTAAGTTAGAGACGGCACTACACTTTTACCTGGCCTGATGTGCTGGGCGCACGGAAAAAGCAGGGTTAGAAGCAACGTATAGCTGCTGCTTCGAACTTGCGATGGAAACGGCACCAGGTCTGCAAGGCTGGCCATGATGAACGGCCTTGGTTGTGAATGCGGCCTTTTCAGCGGCCACGGTTGTTGTTGGTGTGATAGGTGGGCTGCTCTACCTGCTACTAAGTGAGCGTGGTGAGGTGTGCTACTAAGAGCCTGAGAGTGTCGAGTTCTTGCATAAGGTCTGGGAGTGCAGCTGCGTCTGTGGAAAAACCTACGCACGGCGAGGAACATAAGGGAAAATACGCTCTATTTCTCTGTAAAATTAACCTAATAATTTTTAGTCCAACCCTCTCTTTGTCACCTCTACCACCTTAACCCCCCCCCCCTTGCACTTTTCTCCACCCCATTACAGCCCTACCTCAGCCCCCTAACCGCTCCTTGATCTAAGAGAAAATTTGCTTTATTTCTCTGTTACTTTGGTTGGTCAGAATTACCTGATCCCCCCCCGCCCCCTCGCCGCCGTCTTTAAGCCCTCTTACTACCCGCACACAGTCTAAATGGCCCAAAACAAGCCAGTAACCCAAATAACCCTCTAACTGTGTACAATACTACTGAGAACAACCAGTTGCAGTCAAACTCCCCCTTCCTTGTGGCCCCTTACTATTAAAAGATAGTCGAAATCACCTAAACTAAACTAATAAACCAAACAACCCTTTCACTTTGTAGAATACTGCCGAGAACAACCCATGGTGGCTAAAGCCCCCTATTAAAATGCCCTCACCTCCTGAAGATAGCCAAAATCAGCCGAAAGACACCAATAACCCAATAACGCAAACAAGCCTCTAACTTTGCTGAACAATGTCGAAACCAACCGATTGCAGCCTAATCCGCTTCTCTGCAACCCCTGCAGATTCTATGTGTGTCCCGCAATACTTATTTCGTAAAGACACAGACGCACATATTGATTTAATATTGAATTAAATGATATTGAAGTAAGTCCCAGTCCCCTCGCTCCCCCTCCTACGCCCTCAGCTCCCACTTGGCTCTCCTTTACCACCTCCTCAAATCACGTAGCTATTCGTTCATGTTAACGTGATTTGAAACCTAATCTTTTTTGGGTTAGCTCTACTCCGCTCTCTCCTGGTCACCCTTAGCTCCCCCATGGCTCCTTACAGCGCCCTTTTCACCTACCCCTTATCACCTCCTAAGCTCCCCTCCAGCTAAAACCAAGCTCCCCTTAACCCCCTCATCACATCATACTCACGTCTCACTCACTTAACTTAGTTGTACGTTCATCGATGGTATAAACGATTTGGTTTCATTCAGATAACTCACTTCTACATGTTTCAAGATTATAACTCTCAGACAAATTGACACTGACCGCAAAATCTCTCAAATGCTATTAAAGGAGATAAGGGCAGCTCAAAGAACGTTCCCAAAATTGTAACGTGTGGATTATTTAATATTCATAATTTCCATGTTAATAAATTGCCTTATTTATTTTTTAATATTTAATATGGACAAAGCAGTACAAGCTGATGATAAGTTATGTTCATATAATAGCACACCTTGTTTTATATATAATCATATATAAGCCATGACAGTAAGTATAGACAGCTGATCAGATATAATATGAGTATCTATGTTCTCAGCCGTACGAAGTTCCTAGTTATAATCAGTAATCTGACTCAGCACACGCTGTTGCTGATTGACCGATAATCAGTTAGTTTCAAAATGATCTGGTACATCTATGATATTCATTTTTACCACCAGAATAGCAATCAAGCATCATATTAGAGTAAGGCACAGTAAACTATAAGATGCATATGTATGGAAAGCAAGAGTTATGTGGAAAATTGTTGGTTCCAATTTTATATTAAAAGATATCAATCATGATCAGAAGTTGAAAAATGAGCTGAAAAATGATTCCTCAAAGAAAAACATGATGTATAAAGTCTTAACTAATTACGTGTATTTCTTCTCAGCACAGCATAAACGCTACTATAAGTCATCGGTAAAAAAAGGTATTTACTTTTAGTAGAAAGACCAAAAAGGGCTTGTAATGCATTTTTTTCATAATGCTTGTATTAAGATTTTGAATAATTTTTAAAAAATTTGTTTTTTAACCAATACTAATCATGCTATTTAACTTTTTTTTACAATTTGCTAGTTATCTGAAAAGAATTGTTGTCCTAATAGTAATGCCTTTGTAAATAATATTTGTCTAAAGTTTAATGTTATACTGTTTATACCTTTAATACACTATTTTATAAATTAATATTAAATCGATTATACGTATTAAAAATAATTAAAAAAGAATTTCTGTAAAAAAATAATAAATTACTTTGAAGCCACAAATTTTATGTCTGTAAAAAATTTTCGACTTTAATTTACAAATTTTTGTAATACATAAAGTAAAAAAATTTTCTTTATTATAATAAAATATTAGAATTTACGTGGTCCGAATATTCTAAACCGTAGAGAGTCTCTTCAGCTAAAAAGAAAAATCATAAAATTACTAGAAATTATAAAAGCTTTTCCCATAGAATGGTAACTATTGCATAAGATGAGTAAGTAGTGCCAAAGATAATATTATGTGCATAATTGCATTAAATCGACGAAATTATGGTACTTATATAGATATTACGATATTCCTATAATTATGTCATATAGATGTGATGGAATTAATTCGAAAATCGGATTATTATTAGTATGTTCGTTATAGCTTTTATAGATGATTTATAAGGAATGATATTGAATGATAATTTTTAAAAAGAGAGAAAATTTCGAAAAAAATTGTATAAACATCGTAAATGTCGCCATATAACACTTAAGGCTAAACTTTGACCTTGAATAACCCCAAAACGAGTAGAGTAAGCGAAAAATCGTAAGATACTTTTTCTAAAGATCGTTGAATTTTCTACAATAATATGAATGTGTTATTGTTTTTTGTTAATCAGCATAGATTTAAAAAATGCCCTTATTCACATATACATATGTATTAATATTAATCTGAAATGACAAAAAGAGTCTCTATCAGTTTTGAATTAGTAACAATTATTTGTTAAAGCATTGAAAATATTTGATGTATCAACTATATTTCTTGGAAAAATCATTATTTTAAGTACTAAAGAAGTATATAAATAGATATGTTTTAATTTAAATTGTAAGCATTGAAGAGTTTAAAAGAGGACATGGATCCAGTAATATACTTCTTGATAGAAAGTTTTTGTAGCACACAGAAAAAATAACAGGTATGGTGCAATCAACAGTTAAAGCAGTTTTTGGTTTAAGAAAAAAAGCTATAATAGAAAGTTAAAATTAAATATTATTCTCCATGGAATATATAATAGAATTGTATTGTACATACGTGGCGGAGGTTTACCTATAAAACATATGAACAAGAAGGCAGATTTAAAATATGTAGTTACGGTTAAATGCAAAGACACAAGAATATATATAGAAACTAAACGCGGGAAGGGTAGGAATGCATTTAGAAACAAAAAAGGAAAGAAAAAAGAGAAAAATAGATTCAGATTCACAAATATCATGTTAGTTTTAAATGCAAACACACCAGGATATTTATGGGAAATAGAAGAACGAATAGTTATCCTAGAAATAGGCATAAGAAAAAGAAAAACAACTTACTTTTTGCACATAATGAGAATGAACAATAGAAGATAGCCTTATTTATGCCTAATCTAAGAATTAACATACTCGATCAATAAAAATCATACGATATAGACAAAGAAGTTAAAGTTGTGGACGAAAAAGTAATGGTTAAAAAACGTAGGATTCATAGAAAGAGCCGCAAAGCAAAATAATCTTGACAAAATTAAAGATTATTTCACAAGAAAAAAATTTGTAATCTTCAAAAATAGAAAAACCATATGGTTATTGACAAGTCTATTATCCGTAAAATAAAAAAAATAAAAAAACAAAGAGATAAAAAAAAATTAAAACGAAAAACATATAAGTAAGTTTAAAAGTTTATAAGTGATGACTGTTGGCTTTGCAATGAGAAAAAAAAATATAAAGCTATGTAAAGCGATTATAGAAGCGTTTAAAGCGAATTTATTGCTTTGTAAAGCGAAATATAAAAGAAATAATCATAATATTAGTTAGAAATCTAGGATTATAAGATATTGGAATGATGTGCAGGAGAAAAATGATTTATGTAAATGTATAACGTAATAATGAAGGTAAGTAAGGCACTGCAGGATTAAGATTGAAAGTTCAAAGATATGTTAAGCTATAAATTATAATACTATGTCCATGTAAAAAGGAATTCTAGAATGTTGTAGTATGTTTAATCAATTAACTATTATTTTCTACTAAAAATAAAATTTGTAATGACTGGAAGGTATATCATTTACAAATAGTTATAAAACAAGAAAAAAGATGTAGAAGTATATACAAATCTATATAAGAAATTGAAAAATAATTTAATACAAAATTTACATACACAAATATTAAGTAAAAGATGTAAAAAGATATCTCACTACAAACTTATATCCATAATTTATTCTGAATTGATCAAAAATAACCGAAAAAACGGATCATTACAGTTTCTGTTATAATAATGATTGCGTAAATATTACGTACATATACATGTATATTATTATTAACTACAAATAACCAACAGAGTCCTTATCAGTTTTTAATCAATAACAATAATTTCATAAATCAGTGGTATTATTTATTGTATAGAATATATTTTATTGAATCTTTAGCCACTTCGAGCCTTTGGACGGAAACCTGTACTGTTCGCGATGCTTGGACGAAGGTCTGTACTGTTCGCGATGCTTGGACGAAGGACTGTTCATGATACTTAGACAAATAAGTTATTAGTTTGAAAAACGTAATTAAATATTATTTAATATCTATGCCTGAGCTTTCGTTTGATAGCCTGAGGATGTATTAAAAAAAAAAAAGGTTTAACAAACCACTGCGACTTGGAGTTGTATAGCTAGCATGTTTAGCTAATCGTACGGCCGTCAGTAGTTGCACTAAGCGGCACACAATTTCGCCATTATTCGAACTTTAAAACTAGTTGTCTGGCCATAAGCATGCGTACTTATTCGCACAAGGCATGGTTTTATTAATATGGCGAGAGGAATTGAAGAATATAGCTTTACTTTTGTACTAATAAATTGAACATACATTTATTATATCTTTTAAATACAAAGAGGCAATGACGGCACGAGACAATATTCGTTTTGTGCTTATCCCGGGTGTCCGGGTATATAAGGTCTTCCAGGAGAGCAGATACGATCGGTTCTCCCAGGTCTTCGTCCAAGCTTAGCAAACTGTACGTGGCTTCGTTTAAGCTTAGCGAACTGTACAGGTCTTCCTCCAAGCATAGCAAACTGTACGGATCTCCGTCCAATCATCGCCAACAGTACGGATCTTCATCCAAGCATTGCGAATAGTACTGGTCTTCGTCCAACCCCGTGAACTATACCAGTCTTTGTGCCAAGTAACGATATATACTATGTATATATGTATAGTTCGGGCTTCGCCGCTTGCGCAATCCGTGAGCCAACCCCCGTGTTCCAAAATTGTTACTTTTATTTTTGAATAAGAAAATTCAAGGATTTAATTTTTAATACAAATATGCATACATAGATCACCAAAGCGATCTGATTAAAATTCGCTTAAAATTTGAAAAAATATATTCAACACGATAAATAATTTCACTGATCCATCAAATAATTCTTACTAGATGAAATCTGAGAAGGACATTTTTCGTTAATTGTGATGAATAATAATACATATGTATTTGTATAAAATATTTACGCAATCATTATTATTACAGAAACTGTTATGATCCATTTTTTTGGTATTTTTGAACATTTCAGAATCAATTATGAATATAAGTTTATAGTAAGACATTTAAATTTAATATATAGAACGCGGCTTCTACACTCGATTTTTCAAGCAGAATTATTTTTAAGCGTGTGTGTGTGCAATTACATTGCACCTACACATGCATACGCATTGACTTCATACCAAGCAAGTTCAAGCCTCTGTTACAATTCGTACTTGGTGCCTCCGTTAATAAAGAGCGCGAAGTGTGGGAAAGGAAAAATTTGAAAAATAGGAGAAAAAGGATGAGATTCGTTTCGTCCTCGATCGCTAGCTGGGACTCGTCAGTGTAGCATGCTAGCGATCTAGCTACCATGAACACATCTAACACTTGCACTGACGCGTATTAAATCGAGTATAGAAGCTGCGTTCTGTATATTAAATATTGAACAATCGAACAAGTTGTAGTACGGGAGTTTAATTAAATATTAATCATTTACATTTTATCACTTATTATAAGTTGCGCAACAAATAGTAACTTTTAACGTTTATTACTAACATATCCTTTACAATTAAATCAGCTACAAATAGAATATTTCTACATCTATAAAATATACACTAATTTCTATAATAACATTATTTAGTAACTTAGATGTACAAACTGTTATAAATAATATTTAATTGAACAAATAACATAGTATCTGCTTACATTACCTTACTTTTCTAATTTCTTAAGATTTTTGTTGCAAGAAAATGTAGTCTCAAAAAAAAATTACGTTTTCTAGAAATCAATAAATGTTTTCTTCCTACAAAAAAATATTTTGTTAAGTAAAAGACACATTAGTTGTCTTAAAAAAAAAAATTTTATCAGTAACATAATACCTTTTTTTGAAATATAAAAATTAAGTTTTGAATGAGTAAACCACTTTTAGCTCATAGTTAGTAATTTGTAGATTTCAATGAAATATTTTATTCCTCTTATAGCATCGGATTTTCTTCTAGTAATTTTCTAAGTATATAAAATATTTTTAAAGACAAATCATTATGATTAAAAAGGGTTAACAATTAAAAGTTATCGATATTAGATCATTAATTTTGCCTTTATATTTATGTATGTAGTCTAATGCGTTTGTAAAATTATTGAATGCTGATCGGATTATATAAAGCGCCTAATAACTTTAATAACGCTCCCTGGATATATTTTCTAAAATAGCTTTGTCCTTTGATGGTGTTACTAAAACTCAATAATGGAAACTTATGAAGTTCTATAATGTATTTAAATATGTTTCCAAGCCAGTTTGTAAGCCTGACGCACGTTTAGGTATAGCAATGCTGCAAATAGTTTTTATTAATTTTACAATAAAAATTTTGAACAGTATGTATGTGTTACCTTTGCACAAACAAATTGCTTATAACGAAACTTTTGGTAAATTATTTGAGACACAATTTTTATGTCACATGAATAAAATCATAGTCTTGTATTCAGATGCACATAATACGAAATTATCTCAATTTACTGGCCTCCTATAGTCGGCAGTCTAAACATTGCGTGGGAAGGAAAATGTCCTCTTGCGTCTCTGGCGGAAATAGCTAACTTGCGATGTATGATTGCACCAATATATGTATATGATTAAAGCAATAACTTAGCACTATAAAAGATTTAGAGCTGGATGTCTTAATATCAGAATGCTCAACCTTAGCAGACAGTAATGCATCTACAAATTTATCGTCTGATAATGAGACTAAATATTTTTTGTAAGAAAAATCCTAAATTTCAATAAATATACGATTAAATGTACAGTTAGAAAATGTGTCTATTGTAACATTGTCAAGATCGTAATCAGCGACCCAAAAAACCTATAAATTGATGTGTGATTTTATTATGTACGAAAATATGAGGTTTTTATGCCAGGGGGTGGCAAATAAGGGATGAAGAGTGTAAAATTTCGTAAATTTGATATTAAATTTGTCATAAGCGACCCCAAAATCCCTCTGGTGTACACTTTGGAGTACATCACTTGAATTTTTGAATTTTGGCAAGGTTTTTGGGAATCGGCCGCACTGTGCGCAAGATGCAGCGAGAACGACTCGACTTAAAGCAACAATGATGTCAGTATAAAAACGGAACAAATCCTTGCTAGTCTTTTCTTGTCTTGCTCCAGACGTTTACATGTTGACTTTGCGTGTTGTTTTATATTCTAATTTCAATGATAAAGAGGCGAGAGTAGTTACAGACAGTGGCTCTCACAGATCGTATATACGAACTGACGTCGCAAAGTCTCTGAAATACATTCCCGTGGCAAGCAAGGAGGTTATACATTTGTTGTTTGGAAGCGTAGACACCAAAGCTAAGAGCAGCGATATTTGTTTGATCCGCATGAGAAGTCGCTGTGCTAAGTACGCGTGTAATTTTGAGGCTGTGAGTCAACCAACTATTTGTAACACTATACCTGCCGTAGAAAAAAATTTTTTTGTTGAAAAGTTAGAAAGGGAGGGAATTTTTCTTTCCGATTTCGCGCTCGATGACGCACAATAGAGCTACCCTATTGGTATTTTGATAGCCACGGACAATTCGATATGTATGGATCAGATGTAACCAAAAATCTACAAAATATATCCTGCGTTTTTTTTGTTCGTAAACACTTGCGCAAAAAATTCTCTTGAAACTGTTTAAAATATGGATAAACAGCTTATGTACAGTTGTGGGCATACCGTACTTATCGTACAGTTTAATATATATTTTCTTGTAATATCCTTTTTTTATAATTCTTTGTAATAAAATACTATTTTTAAATGTAAAAGAATAGTATGTTTAAACAAGTAGTTTAAAATACTTGCAAAGCTCCTCAGTGTCTTATGCCTGCCTTGTGTTTGTGTTTTGTCTTTCTCTCTCATACTCTTACTTCACTAGTAATACTTACACATTTTCACATGCAAATATATATTCTTTGATGTAAGTGTCTTTGTTGTATGAGATTTTAGGTTAAATTTACCAAAAAAATTTGGTTTAGGGCTTTTAATTGTCTCTTTGTGATTGTTTGTATGTCGAATTACATGCATTTTTTACATCTGAAACTTCAAGAAAACCAAAGTAGGCAAGCTTGGGCAGCTCTTTTTTGTTTTATATTGTAGTAAAGACCACAAAGAATAATATCTTAAATTAAATGCCGGGACAACGCGGGACAGCATAACTTTTTCACTATAACGTATACAGATTTAACTTTTTTAAGTATTAAAAATTTGTCATAATTTTCGCTTGACTAAAATTTTTGATAATATAAATTACTGCCTAGTATATATTTTTTATATTCTACTTACCTTCTAAAGTAGATTCCATTTTTTTTACGACCATTTACTATAATCTAGGTTTTTTATGACTATTTTAAGAAATGTGTGACTAACTCTTTTTTTTGTAGTTATTAACGGCAGTAGAACAAAGGCATTGTTGTGACTATAATTTTGAAGCAGTTTAAAGAAAATAGACGGTAGTATGAGTGCTTCCTAATAATTTGGGATGTACTGAAGCCAGCCCAACAAAAAAAAATTTCTATTCAAGAAATTTGTTTTTTCAATTTTGTCTAGCTTTTTGGGAATAGGCCACACTGTGTTGCGCCCGCACAAATAATATAATAGTCGCATTTCGATTTCCGCATTTCGAACAGGTGACTTTGACTTTTCATCTTTTAGCAAGATGCCCTAGCTTCAAACACTTAAAACAACAATTGCTCTCTTTACTCAGATGACTAACAATGTCAATCGAAAGGGTGTTTGCTCTATCGCACGCCGCATTTTAACGCACGATCCATTGTACGGTCCATCATCTAGATAAAGTAATACTAAGTTTATATTTATTAAAATAAGTTCAAATGTTCTCTGCAAACAGAAAATGATTACAAGGTAATATTAATTTCATTTTGTACTGACAACAATCAGCTTATCGTACACATGCAAGCGTATACGCACAGAATTTAACGCAGGCTTACCGTAAGGGTTTTTTTATATTTAAAACTATATATTACATTTTTGTTTACAAGTTTAATTTTGTTTATCGGAAGCCTTATAAAAGTGACACTAAAGTTTAGTTATTGTTTAGTTAAATTCTAATACAAGTAGTAATATTATTTTTAATTGTATATCTCACTGTTCAAATAACGCTATGAAAATTAACTTATTTTATTTCTACTTGATTCAAGGTTTAGAGACAGTAACATCAAATATCAATCAAAAAATCGTTACTGTAAAATCTTTGCTATTGCAACAAATAAGAGAAATATATATTTAAATGAAAAATATTGGCACTCAATGTAAGTTGCGCTCAAACTATTAAGGACTTGAGATTCCAGTTTCTTCTAGGTTTGACTATTGAAAAAGTGTTATTTAGATCCATCAACGCACAAGAATAATTATGTACCAGTTTGTAAATGCTTATTTGAATAAATGAGAGATTAACACATAACGTTTAGGTTCCCTTTGTTAAAGGTCGCATAATAATGTTCCCAGGATACATAATCACTGCCTGGGTCTTTGTATAAGAGATTCGATAAAACAGATGTAATCGATGTTTAACTCATCGCGTCATCCTTGCTAGCAGGCCTTGTAAGTATATGAAGCATAGACTCTGATGATGGTACGTACTCAGCGTTTTCAAAAGGGAAATATACGTTACCACTTAGTATCAGAAACTTTTATACTCCAAGGTTGTATCAAGATTTCTCTAGGCTCAGGAGAACAATGTCGAATCGAAGCTGGAAAATTCTGACCGAAATCCGTTGTTTCTTGCTGTGGTCTGTTTTTTTAGATGAAACATGATGTTCCCCTGATTCATCTATCACATACTATGTAGGGCATCTCCAAACTGGGCTTGTGCGTTAACATAATGTGCACGCGCAAATTTGCACATAGATGCTGGGTGCGATATAGAATTCAAATTAAAATCAATACTAATTACCAAGATAATTTTTTTATACAGTATCTTCATTAAATATTCATAGAGTTATTTCACGATTAATAAATAATTGAAATAAACGATAAGTATGTTGATTAAAAGAAATACGTGTCTTTTCTAGAGTTTCTAAAAAAAAGAACTTATAAAAAACAAATACTATAATATTTCGAATACTTAGTAAGCCCGTACACTACATTAGCGTGGTGTATTCTATGCAACTCTAGATTATATGTACGAATTGTATAAAAATTCGGAACTAAAAAGATCATCACTTTAAAACATTAAAATTCCGTAAGAGACTGAATTAAGTAAATTAAGGGTTCATTAAAATTAGTACTAGGTATAAAAAAAAACTTTTATAATTTTTCCAGCCTTTGATTCATTTTAGTAACTATTAAATAGATAGAAGAGTAGAACAAGTTGTTTGGTGGAAAGAAATCTATTACTATCACCCCACACGAATCTACCATATAATACAGGAAAATTCAACAGTTGACTAGATAAATGCTGTAGATAGGCTATGGGGGTTCTAAGCCATCCCCTCGCTCCCCCCCTAGGCTGGTCGAGGAGAAGAGGGATCTCAGGCCAGCATCCAAAGGTGGAGGGGGGTGAGGGATCTTAGGCCAGCATCCAAAGGTGGAGGGGGGAGAACGATCTTGGGCCAGCATCCGAAGGTAAAGGGGGGAGAGCGATCTTGGACCAGTATCAAAGGATGGTGGAGGGGGAGCTCGTGCTGTTAGACGACGGTCTGGGGGGCTCGTGCTGTTCGACAACGGTTTTTTCCCTGGAGAGCTATTGGATTAAAGCTCATGTTGTTAGAGAGTTGATTTTCACCCTTAGGTGGGGGTCACCACGTGATTTTCCCCCGAAATCTGTTGACCAGGGCGTCTGGGAGGGGAAGCCGCACGAGATCTTGGTGAGAGCCTCTCTCTTGTACATACACACGTACATCTACAATCACACACTCATACACTAATTTCCATTTGATATCATACGTTAGCGCACAAGTTCACGCTTGATATCACGTGATATCGCACACGTTCACGTGAGATCTTACATGTTTACGCACACGCTTGGGCTTGATCCCACGCGTAAACGCTTACGCTCGTGCGTGATCCCACACGTTAACGCACATGTTCGCGCGTGATATTACGTGATAACGCACACTTTCGCGCGTGATATCACGTAATAACGCTCACGCTCGCAGGTGAACTCACGTGATAACGCACACGCTCGCTAACGCACACCTTCACGTGGGATCTCACATGTTAACATACACGCTCGCGCGTGACATTACGTGATAAAACACACGTTTGCGCATGATTTTACGTGTTTGAAGCTCTCTTTTTTTTCAATCTATAAATTTTTTTTTTTTTTCTGTAGACGTAATAAGGATAGGTTTTGGGAAGGTACTTTAAATAAATATAACAATTTATATCTGTTTACTAAATTTATAATGACTCACTCTTCTTAAAATACGTAGTAATATTTTTTTTTTTTTTTAATTATTTGAAACACAATCCACCACATCGTAACCAAACATCCATGCAGCCTCTGAAGTTCAACGTCCAAGATTTTCGTAAGCATAATAACATGAATCACTTTCTTTCTGCGATGATTCAGATGATAAGTTCTTCATAAACCATTTTTTTAATAAGTGAGCTCTATGCAGTGCATAAAACAGCTGTTTATTTTTAAAATGCTTTTGCCCATGTGTAAGGCATACGGGAGAAGTATTTTTACTTTTAAGTTTTTCGAAGGAATGATATTAGAGATATATCATGAACCTCACGTGCCAAGATTGAACTGATAAGCTTGGTTCCATCCTTCCCATGCATATCAATTCCATTAAGATTTTTAGTAAGAGTAACTAGGTTATACTTCAAATAAAGTAATGTAGTATCTTCCTCATGCCATTCGATTCCATGTACTTCCAACGTATGATTGTTATATTTTTTACATTATTAGGTAAACTGTTAAAACTGGAAGGTGGAGTAATCACACAATGTACAACGATGTTTCCTTGCAATGAGACCAAAGCTACTTCTTTTGGTATAAAAAGTCTAGCAGCATCATAAAAACCTTGAATGTCTATGATTTAATCCCTGTTGTATTGAATCACTACAATCTTTTATAGCCTTTATTTTCAGGATAATATTTTTCATTCGACAAATATTTATCAGGTGTAAATTTTTTCATAGCAGGAAAAAAGATTTTTTTTTTTTCCTAGTCTTCTCCGCTGACAAGAGACTTCCAATCTTCTCCACCACTGCTCTTACTACCATACCACATCGCTAAAAACTGAGAGAAAAGTGTAATGTAGCTAGTATTCATAACTTCTCTTCATCAGAGCTAGTGACATCTTCCCATTCCAGTTGCAAGTAGAATTTTTCCATTTGCTTAACGTTATGAATAGCACACATGGATTTATATGCACCATTATGATGTGTGCATGCACTAGCTAATATTCGTAGTTCAAATGGTGGATAGTCCAACGTATCGGTAACTTGAAAATTAAATCGCTCAAGCCACCGTTTTTTTTCATCTCACCAATCACAAAAATTTTCGTAGCATCTTTGAGATTTTTTCGAAGTACATTACCAACTTCTGTGTAGTCGATAACACCCGACTGCCAATCTTATCCATGATAGCTGAGCTCAAGCCGTAAATTTCGATATCTGTATTTCATAGTTAATTTTTTCCAAGAAAATGGTGGCTTAAAGAAAAATACATGTGGTTTAACGTTCTCACTTAGATTTAACGAAAGAACTGCTAAATCCTTTAAAACATAACCATTACCGGACTTTTAAAAGCCCTGCATGTCTACTATGTATTCCATCACGACAAAGACTAACTGTTTGACTAATGCTGAAGTATTTTTTCCCCCTTTGACAAGTCTAAACAAGTTTTTTCACGTCTCCACTCACAGGGTTGTACTCAACTATACGACCATGTAAAATCAGACTATAGACAGCTGTCCCTCAGGTAAAATTATCTTTTGATTCAAATTTCAAACGCACATCAACCGGTGCGCTTTTCAAAGCTTCATTTTGTTTCAAGCAGTCAATAACTATGAGAGGCATGTGTGTAATAAAATCTTTTTTACTAATCATAGGCTCTGTTTCTTTACCATAGTAGGAATTTTGAAAATTTATATACATGCTGTAAAGAAGAGAAAATTGATTTTTATCAATATTGAGATTGAGATTGCCATAGAGGTAACACTAAGAGTTGAAAAACAGTTGAACATTGCTAATACTACAATGATCAAAACGACTAGCATTGACAGATCTCTGACTTTAAGATTTGTATAAAAGCCTAATATGACGAAGCGTGGCTTTTCTAATTGATTTGACGATTTGACGGTCCACTTATGTTTCGAAGTTGCTGGGAGGAGGGGGTACTCATACAACTTCCAATTACGAAAACTCATGGAAATAGGTCGGTCTTTTGCAATAACATCAAGCAGACGAATTTTCCGTCGGTCAGACGCACTAACGTATGGCATGAGCCATTCTATTCGAGTTAACGTAATTTTAAAGTCTTCGTACGCATTATTAGCAGCTGTTTGGAGGACTGCGTTTAAACAATTCCTCAATCTTATAAGAATCAACTTATGCTTTGCATTCACTACAATTTTAAGATAATCTTCAGCAAAGCCGAGTATCATTCTCAAAGGTATTGGAACATCAGAATATCCTTCGTCATTAATCAGTTTCTTTGTCTCCGTAATATCTAACCAGCCCGCGTTTTTAAGCATAAAACTTTTACCAGGAGAGTACGAAATACATCCTATCATTAAGATTGTTATGCCAACATTTTTGCATTCATAAATTTCAACGGCGTTAAGTTAATAGCGAATTTCTTCAAATGAATGACAAATGGCATTATTGACTAACGCAGTCATGGTTACCGCAGTGTTGTCAGCTAATGTAAGCTGTCCACAAACATGTAGAGCACTCTGTGAAGGTAACAGACACGAATCTTACTGTTAAATGGAAATGCGTATCTCATCACTATTAATAAATGCTGATGAAATGTAAGGTTGATGAGCGTGAACTTCGTAGTGTGAGATTGATTCATCAAATGCGGCAACTGAGTGAATGTTTAGAATCTCTTCCATCTTTAAGGCAGCAGGAGAAAATGCAAATAAATTTCAGCCAACGATCACGTTCAGGCCCAGGTTTTTTAGGAACTGTGCGTTTTGACGTGTCATCGCTTTACTCGCTCTCAGATAACTCATTGTTTTCCCCCATGTTGGCTTACTTATATATCCTCCACCCATTTTTTTCTTTACATCATAAATAATGTCCATTTTTTTTTTTATGAGCCTCCAGATCTTTAATTTCATCGCTGTTAGTCAGTAAAGCAACTACCTTATCACCCACGTAGAATTTATTGTTACTAAAGTAAATATTTGGTATTGAATTAGACATGAGCAACTTAACCAAGCCGAGAACATGATTTTTATTCAGTAAGAGTTCAAGAGGGGGAAAGTATTGCGCATTCAAAATACATAAATTACCAGACAAACTTAAAGTGAATGCGTCTCCCATGACGGCAAATCAAAGAATCAATAATTTTTCATCATATCAGCGACCTATGTAGGTTTGTGCTTGAAATGTTTCGATAAAAATCTGAAGCATAGGTGGCCGCAGTTGAATGTATCAAATTTGTGATATCTTTCATAATTGTAATAGATATGTTCAACACCAAGGTGTATCATCAAATCTAGCGGTGGTTAAAGATCGCCGAAACTATTAAAATAAGTTACTTTATTTTCACGTTTTCTGTAGGCGACCCAATGAGTGCCAGAGCCATCTTTGTCATCTTGATTAACAATAGCTGATTCATTCGGATGTAGACCGCTAGATGGCATGGCATTTCTCATGAGCACTCCTCGAAAATGTGGGATTTTCAGAATTTTTGCATATTTCAATACATCTATATTTGTAAGAGCTGGATTTGGTAGTTTTACTTTGAATTTTTTTTTTAATTCCCTTCCTGGTTTAAAGTAGAGGCCCAAACCTTTTGTATGCGGTTTAAAGAAGAGACCTTCACCCAGTAAAATAGCCTCCATTTTTTCATTATGCCTCTTAATTTCGTTAAGCTGTTTTTTCGCCTTTTTAGCTTGATTAAATGCCTTATATGTACCACTCGCTCCGTTAGCAAGAGCACCTACAGCGCTAAGACCTGCAAACACGGGTAAAATAAATGGTAGAGGACATCAAAAAATAGAACTTGGTTATAGGAGCATGACTGTTTATTAATGACACAATGTATCAATATTTCGCCGTCATTCTGGCGGCCTCTTCAGGACACAAATTAACTGTACAA
>JAPYYV010000193.1:0-39417 GCA_030522625.1 Copidosoma aretas
ATGGGAGGCCTCCCCATGACAGCGAGGTTGGTAGTGGGTACTTACAACTATTCGTTGTATTGCCTGAGTCCTGACCGGGTGTCTGCGTATAAACACCAGGGGCTCTACCCATTTATATATCTCATAATCTTATAAAATCTATCGAAAATTTTTAGTCTGCTCATGTGCACAACTAATAATTGTAGTTTTATTAAATTATATTGTAATTACTTTAACTAAAAATTATATTTTAATTACGTAAGTAAGGTCTTTTTAAAAAAGGTTTTTAATATTAAAGATTGAATTTAAAAAAGTGGATGTGGCCTATTCACCTTAATAACAAACCGAAAAATTATTTTATGTATACGGAATATATATATAAAATTACTTTCTATGGTTATAGTTTTGATGTTACTACGAGGAACTACGGAACCACTTAAAAAAAAGTGCTTCTGGATGATTACCGCAAGGTGGAGTGAAAAAATGATCATAAAATATTCAATAGATAATTGATATAAATAATTATTTGTTAGGAAATACAGCTTCTAAGAGAAATTTTTTTTTTCTTTACGGTAAATCACGAAGAATACAAGCGAATTGTCCCTGTGGAGGGGGGGGGGGGGTGAAGGGGGACCTGAGGGCCATGAGCCTAGAAAGAAATCGAAGTACCCTTTTGACCAAATATTTTTAAGTCCAAATTCGTTCTGTTAGAAAGATATGAAGTTTACTGGCTTCAAAATCGGATTGGTTTTCTTAGTTGTCAAAAGCATGTGATATCCAGCAGACCTTATCTATTTACATCGTGATTGAAAGTATGATACACTATAACGTTAGTATATTATACTGAAATGTAGTGCTAAGTATATTTTGTATAAAAAAAGCATTGCTTTTCATAGGGACATTTTAGCCAATTAGACCTTAGTTACAGTTTGCTGGACTAAAGCGTAATCATCGTTTGCACACGCCTGGCTTTCTCTCCATCATGTCGATAAGTTAGTTACGCTGCCCGATTTCTGTATGTACGTTATACCGAAACTTAAAACACTACTTACATGTTTTCTGCTGGAGAATTATGGAGCTTACTTGCCCCGAATTGTAATTTGATTTCTCTGTTTTTTCTGCTTGAAAACTACTTTCACTTCCTCACCTTTGGTTTTTCGCTGGAAAATAGTAAGAAAATATTTCTGTTCATCCGGATACCTATTCTTAGTTTTGAATATATAAATTTGTGAAAATTTCAGAGAACAATCTTCTATACAATTAACATTTTGGAAATAGAATAGTAAAGTAGAACCACACTGTAACTATAAAACTGAACACTGTTTATCTAAAATATAATTATAATTAAAAATCAAATATTCTAAACGAAATCCATGTTGTGCGTCTGTCTGTTTGCCAAAACAGAGAATCTCAGTAGGCTGTTGACAAGTGGCTTCGGCTGCAATCGGTCGTTTTCGAAAACGTTGAAGAAATTTAGAGGGCTTCGGTAAGATGGTTCGTCTGTAATTGTAATAATGTGTATTTTTGGCAGAGTTCGGCGAGAGAGTCTCTTTCGGATGAATTCAGCCATCTTTGGGGGATCTATGGAAGTAAGCAACAGGTAAAAAATTTATAATATTTGGTTCATAAGGGATAACCCAACTAAAGTGGGGGGCGTGAAGGGTCTTTGGGCGCGTGGGGTGCTATAGGAAATGGTGCAGTAGGCAGTTATAAATAGTATAAACAGTAAAAATAAATAAACAGTATCTTTTACGGAAAAAACAACATATTTTCACCTTATTATGTAAGGAGGCATGGGTGGTCAGTAGGGAGACTGGGGCGGACTGTAAAGGGTGAATTTAAAAAAGGCAAAGGAATTCAAGGTGTGCGGGGGGGGGGGCATGGTTGTCATACTTGCAATGGAGAATTATTAGAAATTATAATATTTTCATCTTATTTTCACCTATCTTTAAAGTAAGGATAAAAACGTGTGCCGGAAGCTTGGGGTTTTCAGATGATATGGGGGGGTGGGGGGGGGCTATAACTTCCGACCCACACGAATTAAGTATATATTATAGGAATATATATACACAAGGATAGCACATTCCACGTCTACATGGACAGTCGGAAAAATTGTCGTCAAAGCCTACTGGAATCGCTAATAAGATAGTGAGACATGAGACTAGATCTCACGGAAATCTTACTATAAAATCAAGCCCACTTGAGTCACGTTAATAATTGATTCACTTTGATGGAAGTTTAAAAATTATAATTAATCGCTGCTTCGCTCAAAATTCAAATCTTTTAGGCAAAAGAGGATGCGACCAAAATATAAAGGGTATCCTTAACAACATCCTTTGCCCTACAAATTTTTTTTAAGTATTTGATTATTTTGAAAGGCAGCTTAGTATCTAATTCTTCTTGCACGGTCACACTTGTGTAAGGATTAGAGGTGTAAATACGTTTAGCGAAGCAACCTTCTCCTGCGGAATCAGCGCAACAACTTGAACGATCTTCAAAAATGCAAGGTAAATTTTTTTCGAGTATCTACTGCTTCTTGCATGGTAAGAATCGGGAGAGAGGTAGAAGTGTAGAGATGCTTAATAAAGTATGTTTTTCTCATTATATTGAAGTAGGAGTAAAAGGGTGCAGCGTCAGAGGTATATCCGAATTTTTTCAGAGTTAATCGTAAAGGTGACTCAGACGATCAACTAGTCACGTGCGCCGCTCGCGAGACAGATCAAGATATTAGTATGTACATAGCAGTGTTTTTTTTTGAAAGTCCAAAATTTTACGTTTAAAAATATCACTCTTTGGTTTCTTCATAGTGTTGCATATGTATGTGTTTTCTCTTCTTACGTACTATATATTAGTAGACGATTAAAATAAAAGAAGATAAAAAAGCGGAGTCTTACATGATGCCTACTCCTTCTATCAAAATGGTTTTAATGGGTAAAAGGAGAGTTTCCCCCTAATTTGTGATTTCAGTGAAAACATTCGTCCAACTAGTCGTCAGAAAGAATGTTGTACAATAAGAGAACCATTCATGAAAAATTAATTGTGAGAAATTTTTCTTCTGCAAACAGTTGAATGACATATGTCAACAAAAAAATATGAACAACTCAAGAAAACAAATTATTAAACACTTTTACATTTTAAAATACAAGCTTAAATTTGCCATGTACTATTTATTTTGATGAGATGATATGAAAGATTTTTTTTTTAATAATACCCTTATTAGAGCCAGGGGAAGTATTTCGATGTGGCCAGTTGAAATTTTACAGTGCTATACTAATTTTAGATGTACAGAGTATAAATTTCACAGCTATGATTTTAGTGGTGTTACATGTGTTGAAAATCGCATTACATATTTCTTTCGCATAGAACGAGTGCGCAATGCATATACATGGATATATATATACTTATATTTGATTTGAATTTAAATTTTCGTGTTTGCGAAGCTTACATACATGTACACATACACACATATACACATTGTGAATTATAAAATTCATTCTAAGTTACAGCATTTGGTTTATGGACTGTGGTTTATTTAATGCTTTGTGAATGTCTCTCTCATGGCAGAAAGTAAACGTTTAAAAGTTTTGAATTAAACTAAACTCTCGTACTAACGTATTCGTAAATTCAAAATATTTAAATATATAGGACACCGATACTATACTCGATTTTTCCGAAGAGAATTTCTGTAAAAGTGTGTGTGTGTGTGTGTACGAATATTACACCCACACATGTATACGTATTTCCTCTATACCAAGCAAGTCCATTCTCTTTTAAAGTTCATACTTGGTGCCCCCTATGAAGCGCGGAGTGTAAAGATAAAATTGGAAGAAAAGGCAAAAAAAGGAGGGGAATTGTTTCGTCCTCGATCGCTAGCTGGGACTCATCACTGTGGTATGCTATTGATCCAGCTACATACGAACCTAACTAATAGTCGCAGTAAACCGTGAGGGCAATATTGATATATTGTGTTAAGAATCGGCATATTTTTTCAATTGCGTGGTAAGATATGAATTAAAATTAAACTAAACTCCCGTTCTGACTTCTTCGTAAATCCGATATATTAAACTATATAAAACACTGGTTCTATACATGATTTTTCTTAACATAATAATTTTAAACGTGCGTGTGTGTAAGAATGTTACATCCATACAGATCGCTAGCGTACCACCCTGACGAGTCCCAGCTAGCGATGGGGGACGAAACGATTCCCCTCCTTTTTGCTCCTTTTCTTCCAATTTTCCTTCCCATCTACTCCACGCTCCATAGTGGAGGCACGAAGTATGAATTTTAGCGGAGGTTCGATTTGCTTGGTATGAAGGAGATACGTATGCATGTGTCAATGGAATATTTTTGTACCCGCACGTTTAAAAGAATTCTATTCGGAAAAATCGAGTATAGTATCGGTATTCTATATATTTGAATGTGTTAAAGAATATTTTCGTTGCAGTTTTTGCAAATTCAGACTTGTTTACCACCTTGAAGCGTCTTTTGTCCTATATTTATTTCTTTCTTTCTCTCTCTTTGAAGCGCAAATGTAGAATCAGCCGTCAGTCCATCTCGTTAATCGTACAACTTTTTAATATAATGCAAAACTTTCCAAAATCACGGTTTTGCAGCAAATTATGTTATTTATCGTACAAACGACATCCAGATAAGATAAACTGAAAATCTTCCTGCCCACGGATGTTCTTTTACGCATCCCCAATATCGACTGTACTCTGTCAAGAAGCTAAGCGATCGCGACGGGGTGCATCCACGCACACCGCTTGCAGCCGAGGAACAATTGGATAAGCTTATAAAAGGTTCAGGATATATAGTAAGGCACAATGGTTCAATCGAAACTGCTCAGTGGATCTACAACGTTGACACTAGGTCGTCGTAAGACCAAAGGTAAAAAGAAAAAGGTGAAAAGAGTGCACAGTCATTGCGAAAAGAAAATGAATCCAAATACAAGTGTTGCATCACAGAACAAAAACAAGAAAGGAAAGAAGAAGAGAATAAATAAGGATATTTTTGATAGTAAAATGAAGAAAATAGCTTTTTTCCATAGCCACTTATGTGAGTGTTTAGAATCCGAGCGCCTCTTGTTTGATATGCTAACGATGCAAGGAACTATCGAAGGATCGTAATGGGTGCAGTGCAAACCGATATTATCGCTGATGGACGAATCAACTTTCGAATTCTCCGTATCAGGTAATGGCGAAGAATACGTAGATCTTGCTCATACGATGCTCAGTCTACGTGTCAACTTATGTGTCAATGATGATAAACATTCAAGTGCTAACTACTCGGCTTAAGTAACAGAAGCAGGGCCAATAAATGATTCAATGCATTTTCTGTGTAATCAAGTCGAAGTTTTCGTCAATCAAAAATTTGTATTACCACCGAAAAATGCCTATACATACAAAGCTTACCTGGAAACTTGATTGAATTATGGGCCTGCTGCAAGATCAACGCATTTAACGAGTGCTTTGTAGTATGACGATACAGCGACAAAGATTAGTTTCTACACGCATGGAAGAAGCTAATCTTTTAGTGAGACAAGTTAAAGTAAGTCTATCCCTCTTGCTTGCTCATGCTGAAGCACTGTCAAAGAATACAGCAAAATACCCACTTACGTGACTCGAGGTCAAAGCTGTGACAATGCAGAGAGGTATTTACGGTGAGATTTTGCATAGTGTTATTTTAAGACAATCGCAAGAACGAATTGTTGTTGGTTTTGTAAAAATCCAAGCTCATAACGGCGATTGTACACTGAATCCATTAAATTATCAATATTTTAATTTAAGTTTTCTCCGCTTCTACATTGACGGTATTCAAGTTTATTTCAAGCCATCGCAGCCGGACCTTGAAACTAATAATCTGTACGTTAATACATAACATACCTTGTTTTTAGGCACTGGTGTTCACTTTTTCAACGAAGAAAATCACATTGATCATAAACCTTATACATACGGGTACTGTCTGTTTGCTTTCGATTCGACACCCGATCCATCGGATAACAAGTGTTCACATTTAAATCTAATTAGAGACGGTAGCATAAGATTGGTGGCTCGATTAACCAAAAGATTGACTACGACAGCTAACTGTATCGTGTATGCCGAGTATGATAACATTCTTGAAATGGATGCGCTACGTCAAGTCATTGTTGACTTAAGTGGTTAGATGGCGCTACCTTATATGCACGCCTCTTCGTTTGAGTATATTAGTCAGTTGGTTTGCCTGCTGTTGGTACAATTGAACATTTATGATGGATCTCGTTGTTCAGTTATTTACGGTGAAAAAAGACATAGCAGTACCGAAAGAAGTTGCAGCTGTTGCTTTAGACAACGGGTTTTCTGCGCGTTGGGTTGTTACACCATCTAGTGATTTACAAAAGTTAAGTAAGAAAGTACAACGACAAAATACTTAATTGTCATCATGTTATAACGGGCTTGACTACTTTGAGGATGAAAATTAGGCTTTCGAAAATTTCTAGATAATTTTTCTGGTTTTTTGAATAGAAATGACAAAAATGCCGGACGTTTTATTTCATCGAAGTTGAACAAAAAAAAAAATTAGTCATTCGGTATCAGTTGGGAGTGGTTTCTCTGTAAGATGTTTGCAAAGTTATTGCAGTGAAAATACCTTCGATATGAAATTCTTAGAACATATTAGGAATAAACTATACTTGCTTGTTATATTGTTATCGTATTGCTATTTATTTTATTACTTCGTTAAATGCTAAGAAAATGACGTTATTACAATCTTGTGACTACACCCATGGAAGTATGAAGTAACATGAGTAGACCTCTCAATGAGTCAGTGACACATGACAGTGACTCTCTTCATATAATTAATAAATCTAAGATAAGTGGTATCAGCACATTCTTGCAAATGCGATAAAGTGTATACTTACATGTAACGACAAGTTCTGAAATAACTTGAGAATTTCTCTTCGATAAGCTGGTTACACGTTCTATAAATGTGGTGATAGATCTTTCTCGCCGATGATTGGTGCCTTTATTTGACGTCACCTACCACCACTATTTATGATTTTTGTCTATTTAGATGAGGAGTAGCTTGGGTGAGGAGTAGCTTGGACGTGAATATTAGTATTAAGTCAATCACCGCACAATAAATACAAATAAAATGAAAACAGAGCCAGCTAAAAAGAGAGTGTGACAGGAAGAGACTGCAAATCTAGTACGCACGCAGCAATATCGTCGAAAACCACCACCTCAGATTTTGTGTAAATTTTATGGTTTGAACAAGTCATTTAGTATTTGAGTGATGATTGGACTTTGCTACGGAAAATCGTCTCAAAGTGGCTAAGAACGAATTGCTCGCCTGTTCAGTTTGGATTTCAAGGCTGTCACTTTTGAAATTACCGATTGAAATGATTTAAAAACTATGATCGTAGACATTAAAAAGTACTTTACAGAAGAGAATAAAATTTTAGATAGTTTTAGAATCTATGGTGTCAATTGGTTCTTAACATTATTGTAAAACAGTATGCTCGTAGTTGAGTTCTGGCAAAAGCTACATTTAATTATTTGAATAAATACATTGTAAATTTTTTTAATTTTGATATGCGTATAATGAATGATGTCTGGATATTTATGCCTTGTGTTGCGCAAGAATTCATCGAATGTATTTTGGGAAAAAAGTGCTAAAATGTATGAATCTTAAATTGATCAGTAAGTGCCCGATATCGTACAAAAAATTGTATTTAATATGGACGATATGGAGTTGAATAGTATTTATTAAAATGTATCTTAGCGTATAAATGGTGATGAAAAGAGAAATAATTTGTCTAATGATACTGTAATGAGATAGAATTGTAAATGAGATGGACAAGAGAGATACAGAAAAAAATTTAATTATTTTTTACTAATCTTGTACCCTTTGAATATCAATTAAGCTTCCTTATTAAACTATTTCCTAAAGTAAAAAAAAAAAATTAAGTAAAAGTTTTTTACTTAAACTATTAATTTGAAAATAAGATAGCAATTATTACAACCGAGAAAGAATTTAAAAGTAAAAAGAGAGTAAATAACCAATGGTGGAGTAATTAATAGGATAGATAGCGTTAGTACGACGAGACACCCACGTAAACACTGACGCTCCGCAATCTACACATGGACAATGGCCTAGAGAGAGCGAGTGAGAAAGAGGGAGAGAGAACGGAGGGTGAGGAGATCGTGAGATCAGTATCAGGTTAACACACCCACGCAATTAACGCAGGTGACACTCTAGGTGTGTTAAAGTGAATCTCGACCGATCTGGTGCAAGGGCCGGGTAGTAGGGGTTCGTTTTGACTTCTCGGAGTGTCGCAATAACTACTTACGTATGTATAGATGCAGTATCTATGTGCGATATATGTATGCATGTATACATAAATGCATGATTATATGGAAATAGATATTATCTTAATACATAGAATCAAACTAATTAATTACATTAAACTAAATTTTCAATATTTTTTACGGACTTTAATTTCAGCAACTCAGCAACTTTAATAGTCTTTTAAGATTCTAAATGAAAAAACTAACATTTCTCCATCCCTTGCACGGAAGTTTGCAGTTCCACGGTTAGGTTAGGCTAGAAGAAGAATTATATTTACCCAGACCTAAGTGGAACAGCGGAACTATAAACTTTCACCCGAAGGATGGAAAGAAACACTGTTTCTTACATGAACAGAGAACGAAACGCCCTCACGAACGTGGCAGTAACGCCCTCTCGGCTTTGCCTCGAGGCCAGTATCACGTTTGTGCTGAAGTTCCGTTTCCCCTCCTTGTAAGTAAATCTACTATAAAAAAGTACCCTTACATGATTACTGCAAGGTATAGTAGAGCAATCATGTCATATGTCATATCGAAGAATTTTTTAGTTTTATTAACTAAGTAAAAAATCAAAGAACAATTCATTTTAAAAAACATAATATTAAAAAAAAGAGTCGATGCGTTCTATGGCATACTGTAGACGAATTTATTCTTGATTTCAAAAAGTGCAAAACGTTTCGGTTCTATATTAACAACCATTTTCAAGTAAACTACAACGAAAAGACAGAGAAAATACACACGTACGAATCATACGAATCATACACAAACAAAGAAAAAGGATAACAATGCCCGAATTCTCTAAACTTACAATCAAGCAACGTCAAATATTTAATCATAATAAATGTAACGAAAGTTATATTTTTTCAACTTAAAATTAACGGAGTAGTTCTGCTCACTATACAACGTGTGCTAAGGTATTATATCACATGTCTATATTGATGATGATATTAGAGGCGTATTTATAGTAACGAGCAAGTGTCAATTAGGGGCAAGATCTTAACAGTGCGATTTATAATGAGTTTAAAATGATGATCAATAATATAAAATTGAATTAAATAAATACAATACCCGTAAAACAATGAATAAATATTATAAATAAGCTAAAGTGATCATCAGCTTATCAAACTATCAATGTATATTTTGAAAATCCAGCTTAAGTTTTGTGTATCACTGGCTCTATTATTATCGTTTTTTCATTTTTCGATGTAAATCATCTCTGAAACTAAATGTGTATAATAGTTGTTATCTTGATCTACAATTTGAATTAAATCAAGATAAAAATGAAACACATATCCTCAATCAGGAGTATGGATAAATAAAGCCAATTTTTCACTTTTTTTTCTTATAGATATTACAATAATCATCAGTCTTATACCTTTTGCATTTTTTATAAATTTTTTTATGTTTTTTCGTTTTATTTTTTAAAGTTCTACTACTCTGACCCAAATATCTACACGGACTACCTAAATACTAGATCTTATAAATACTGTCAGATTTTTGAGTCTTACTTATTTTGTCTTTATACAAATTGTCCAGTTTCTTAAATTTATTCATGGACCTGTTAATAAAGATCAGACTTAAGATTGTAACAAAAATAAGATACAAGATAGTTTTAGAATTACAATAAAGTGATGGACTGATTTGTCAAAAAGAATTAGAAATTAAAAATTTTTTAAGGGACAATAACATTGTTATCATAAGTAAAGCTGACGAAGGAGGTACATTTTTAAGAATTATTATGACCCGTATGCAGAGTCAATTGATTGTATTTCTTAAAAAATAATAGTCAGTCCTACAAAGTAGTAAAATCAAAAATTAAAAAAGGTCAAGTTTTATTTTCTATTTGTTCCCAAATATTGTTCGTATTACACTTGTAGTATTAGTACTAATACCAATAAGTACATTCACAAAATCAAACTGAGTAATTTACTCGTTTACGTAGTACCATGTTTCAACCGTGTGATTTGTGTATATAATATTATACTGAATAATACCTTGCTCTAGAATTTTTTAAATATTATGGGTTGACATGAGATTCATGCATTTGATGTGAGATTTACCTACAGTACCAGACAAAAGTCAAAATTACTCAGTTTGATTTTGTGAATGTACTTAATGGTATTAATAGCACTAATACTACAAATGTAATACGAACAATATTTGGGAACAAATAGAAAATAAAACTTGACCTTTTTTAATTTTTGATTTTACTACTTTGTAGGGCTGACTATTATTTTTTAAGAAGTACAATCAATTGACACTGCATACGGGTCATAATAATTCTTAAAAATGTTTACTTGAACATATCAAACTCACCTGACCTTTTATTTTTGTTAAAAGGTCATTTTCATGGGGATTATTGTTATCATTATTAAAAAATATTATCAAGTCTTGTAAATAATAACAAGAAAAGTCAGCGAGCCACAGCCATACCTCAATGTACGTAAAAAATTCGATGAAAATTTTAATCATACAATTTCAATAGAAAAAAGTACAGTTACATATTGTTTTATGACTATAAAAAAGTAGAAATTGAAGTTAGGTACAAATCAAACGAAAGAATGATCACAGGAGATACAAGTTATAATAATATAAGAATCTTAAAAGAAAAAATGTATGTAGGTTGACTATAGGGTATTTTAAGGTAGCGACAAGATCTAAAAATCGTAAGAACAGTTTTTAAGACGATTCATTGTTTTTGCATAATTGAACAAAAACACAAACTATTAATATCAATCTTAAGGATATATTGTATACTTCTATGAATAATTATAAAATTCTTTAAGATTTTCATTTTTGTTTGTATTATTAGACAAATTCACAAACCGATTATTAATAATCTTGAGAAAAATTCATATTACGTTGTAATTCATAAATAGTAGCCCTAAGCTTTGCTAGGTACGACCTACATATTCATTTATTCTACAATATGCATCAGCTGGATACTTTGTATATTAACATGATGATATAGCCTCGCTAGGCGAAACCGACATATTAATTATTACAGTTACTTTCAATACATAATTGTTAATATTTTTTAAACACTATACAACGTAGAAATGGCTACATTTTTCGAAGTGGGGCAGAAATGGCAATAAATACCCCTTATCAGTCAAATCATTACAACTCTACAATGTAGGTAGACTTTTAAACTGCTGCATCCTTACTAAGCTAAACCTTTTTTTTCTTCTTTTTTACCCACTCAAGAATAAGCACAATATTTTGAAAACATGGCATTGAGTAGAACCGCTTACTTTCTGGGAGAGAAGGCAGGGGAAGGCAGGTAGTTGCAATGAAGGTTGTATACTGCATTTATAGCCTAGCTGGCTGAGAAATCCTAACAACTGCATAATAGTGCGAAAATTCGCAAAGATATAAAATAACCTAGAAACACTTACATTTTTAAAATAGGGTGAAGAAAGGTAAAAAAGAAGATTAATATCGGGGACGAGTAGCGGCAAGCGGGGCAGCATGGATCTAGGGATGGTGACAGTACACCAAAGCGAGGTTAAAAAAGACCCTAGGTACATAGAGCGAGTAGAACCTTATCAACTTAAAAGCCCATGGCTGCAAATTGCACTGTTGTATTTAATTCACTAGTACTCACATGATTGTAGGCAAATCATCACCAAAAAATTATTGGTCATTCGTAAAGCTACAAAATTTCTATTAGTTTTTTCCAAAATTAAAAACTGTCTCCGCTGTTTCTAAAAAACTATGACCTACAAATTTACAGAGCATAATTGCTTTAACCCACAAAAGTCTGCTATAAATTTTACAAATCACACAACTTTTTGGCATAGTATTGTTCTGCTGTCTCTTAAAAACATCCTTACAACATATAAAGGTTAACAACTTAAAGACAATAAAAGATGAATCAACAAGTGACCTTATCTAATAGCTATGCTGTCAAACTTTGTTTTTGTAATACTGTACAACGTTTCAACCGTTCATCGTTACGGTCCTTATCAGAAAACAAACTGTTCCTATGTATTTTCATAAACATATGTTCATTATAATTAGTATGTGGTACATAGTCAAGTTGTTTACGGTGCACACGATATATGGGCGGCGTTGGTAGTAATGAACATAAATTTTAACTTACAATGATAACATTTAGCAGCGTCAAACAATTAACAAAACTACTATGTTTAATGCAACATGACGCATCAAAGCTTTTTTCTTATAATGTAGAATCATAGTGTAGTGAAAGGGCACAGTCAGTTATTCATGAGTATGACTTATTTGCTCCATCTTGTTCTCACCAACTTTGGTAATGAGGTAAGACACGACGTTCGAGATCTTTACCATTAGACTGCAGAACTCACCATGGCACGAACAAATTTTAAAGTGTTACTTATCTATAATATTTGATAGCATTCAGAATTATTTCTTCTATCATCAAAAAAATATAGGTTAAAACATTGAAAAAGATTAATTAAAAAATTTGAAAATAATCTCTACATGAAGTACAGAACACCTTTCAAAAATTATTTAAATGTTTCGGTTGATTTCCATAATACAATAGCTTATCAGACAGCCACAAAAAACCATAATCATACTAGACCTAATAGGAATATAGTTAACCAAAGCTAACTAATCATTGATTGTATCAGAAGAAATTTGATACACAGCTGCACTAATTTTGAATTGCTAGTTAGCTTGACTTCTATGTTATATTTACGAATAAATATTAATTTTTATAACAATTTTAATGATAAAACGGTACTTTAAGTTTTTAAAAACATTATTGTTTCAACCACACTTAACTATTGACCAAATTGACCCTGAAAGATAAGATACTAAGATGTGTTACACAGGCTATTAAAAACAAAAATAAAAACTAAAACCATGGTACCTTACATGATAAATTAATAGACGGCAACATAGAGAAGTGTGCTAGATTTCTGAAAGAATACAATTATTTCTAGAGCTGACAAAGGTGTTTTATTTGTGGTGATTGATAAAAACGTATATATTGATAAAGTGGAACAAAAATTAAAAATCCAAATATTCTATGAACTGATGAACAAAAATCCCCTCAATGGTCTCGAAAAAAATGCAGATATTCTTACTAAAAAGATAAATTCGTATGACTTACTTCATTCTAACAAGAAACTATTTAGTGTTTAATCTAATAAAACTAACTGTTTCGGATGTTATGGTCTGGTTAAGGTACACAAACCAGACCACTCTATGTGATTTATTATTTTAACTTAAGGCTCCCCCATGTACTTTATATCAAAACGGTTTAGTTCATTTTTTTTTATAGTACATCCCACCGTCGGAGCACTCTGTTCCAAATAGTACGTTCGTAAAGAAAAAGCTACATGGTTCCAAAGTACAGGAAGACTACAGTATAGTAAGCTTTGAAGTTGTCGCGTTGTTTGATAGCATCACGTGAAATGCGGTAAATTCTAGTATTGAGAGAACTCAGCATAGATTGCAGTTAAACATTAATTTACCTCTAGACATTTTTCTTGAAGCAATTAAATTTATTATGTACAACCATTATTTCATTTAAATAATACATTAGAAGGTCTCTTTCCTGCTAAAGCTACAACGCTACAACTCTCGTATTATAGTGAATTCTGTATTTTAGCGTCACGCTAAGAAGTCGAAACTAATCAAACTGTACGGCGTTAATGCTGCAACGCTGGCATTCTTGTGTTATTATTATAACTTTACAGTGAATTTTATATTTCAGCGAGACGCTTTACTACGAGAGTTTTAGTATTGTAGCGTTGTAGATTTAGCATCAAAAGGGACCTTTAGCGCCAAAAACAGGGAAGTGCGATGGGCAGCCCAATTAGACCCATACTTGTAGACTGTGTGGATGATGTGTTGGTCTGTCTACAACGCGCTAGCCTTCATATATTTTAGGCACACTTGAACAATTATGATCCTGAACTTTAATTTACTTTGGAATTACCCACAGATTACATTATTAGTTTTTTGAATATCTGCATTTGTAAGGAACAAAACTGCAATATAACAACAAATTGGTATAGGAAGCCAACCAACTCATGTATATTATTGATTTACCTGTCACATTGTCCTATTGCACAAAAGATTGGAATAGTTTACGGACTAGTTGATCGCGTAACTCCACTGTCTGAATCAGCTTACCATGAAGATAATCTTAATATAGTACGCAATTTACTACTTGCTAACAATTATTCTTAGAAATTTATTGATAAATACATTCATATTGAAGTATACAAAATTACCACCTATAAACCTGCACTAACTCTAACACTTGACAATAAATTTAATAACAGTATTTTGTTGCCGTTTATTGAAAACATAAGCTACAGTTTGAAAGTAATAAAGAAAAAGCACGATACAAAATTGACTTTTAAATCGTCAAATAAATTAATGTTTATAAATAACCTTGGCAAAGAACCTATAGATAAGTTTGAAAAATGCGAGATCGTGTATCTTATACTTTGCGATAAGATTAATAAATTGTAAATTATGGCTCGTGGGACGGACCGGCAGGGCAGTAGTAGTAAAAGTAGAGGAGCATGAGAATATTTTCATATTTTCGAAAATGTAAAAATTGTCGGGCTCATTATAGTATTGGTTGTGAGATTGAGAAGGAGATCAAATTGGTTTTATTTGAACGTTATCTTACTACTGGCCATAAATTTTTTTTTCTGAAGACAGTGTAAAAATTTTAGGTATGACAAAAAATAACCAAAAAAGATTGTCATCTGGAATGATTTTTATCAACAAATTAAGTAATACTAATAAAAAAACTGATACAAAATCTTCAAACAATTTTAAATAAGTACATAAAAAGTTGCTTAGAATAACTTTACAAACCATTTTTCTCTCTCGTTCTCAATTACTTGAAGCGAATCAATTGTAGTTTCACCCTAAGGTTATCAGCATTATTACACTAGTTTTTCTTTATACAGAGGTTGGTCATGGACTTAGGTCGAGATATGTAGCTATAAGAATTCGGTTCCCTTTGTTTGCGTTCCCTATAATTTGCACTTTGGAACTATGAAAGGGACCCCTTACTCAATGATTGACCCCTAATGTAGTAGAGCCAATACTGCACAGTGTTTGTGCCCTTTCACTGCACTATCACTTAAAGATACGAACACCCAAGACTTTGCCGCATGCGCAGAGCGACTTTATTCTCTTTTTCTCTCTGACCGGCTCGAGTGGGAGAGCGTCCCTACTTTCACTTTAACCTAAGCCCCTCCCACTTTTTACAACTGAAATACATCTGATACAGTGCTACTATCACCATCGATAGCCGAGTGGGCTAATCGTTTTGCTCATACTCGGGGTCGAGTCTTCGATTCCAGACAAAGTAATTTTTTTTTTTTTTTTCTTAAATATGTTAGGTACTTATAAATAATTAATGCTTATACTTTTGTAGATAATTATTGCTGTACATAAATTTTTTTTTTTTTGTTGCTGTTATTATTATATCAGAAACTTAATGAACATTTTAGTTGTCATTATTATTATTATTTAAATTATCATTATCTCAACTACCGCTGCAGCATACTGAATATTATTATCATTATTACTGTTATTAATAGTACTACTAGTATTATTTTCACTGCTAGCATCGAAAATTACTTTTATAAAAAACAGCCTGTACTGTTCTTATTTATGCCAAAGAAAGTTGCCGAAAATTGTATACAAGTCTTATTTGCATTTAAAATAAAGCGTCCGCATTAATGCGTACATAAATAGTGTGTAGGATACTGTTTCCTCACCACATTGCGGTATGTATCTCGGCGCGTTTTTTTTTTCGATGGTAAAATCGAGGAACATAAGGGAGCTGTATCTCTCTATTAAATGTTTTCGAGTGAATTTCCTTTTACATCGAGTGAAAATCCGATCACTGGCACAATTGTGTGATAATTCACTCAAATGCAAGAGAAAATTTACTCGAAACAAGAGAACAAATATCTCGCATAGCGAGATAATAGTCTCTCGCTGCACGAATAAAAAATAAGTTTCTCGTAAGTAGTGGTTGAAATTTACTTATTACAGGAAGAAAAAACTTTATAGAAGAGAATTGAGACAAAAAACTTCTTAGCTGGTGCCTGACTGTCTAAGGCTGTCGTACGTGAAATATGCGAACCTTGCTGTGAGACAGTATCTGACGGAGTAATTTAAGTAGTGACAGTCAAATGTTGCTACTCTCTAAATTTAGACCAGTGAAATTTTACTGAAAACAAGTGAATATCAGATGACTGAATAGGGACAGATTCATTTGACCGTTAATACTCATTTGGGTCTGTCAGATACTGTCTCACAGCGAGATTTACTAGTTTTACGTACCACAATCTTAAAGAGTTAGGCTCTAGCCAAGTAGTTTTTGTCTCAATTCACACCTATGAATTTCTCTCTCGCTTTAGTGAGTGAATTTCACTCACTACGTACGAGAGACTTATTTTTCTTCGTACAGCGACAGACTATTCTCTTGCTACGCGAGAGATTTTTCTCTCGTTTTGAGTGAATTTTCTCTCGCACGTTAATAAATTTTCACTCGCATGCCAGTGTTCGGATTATCACAAGATGTAAATGAAAATTTACTCAAAAACATTTATTAGAGAGATACAGCTCACTTACGTTGCTCAATTTTTCCATCGAAAAAAAAATTCGCCGAGATACTTACCGCAAGGTGATGTGAAACAGCATCCTATGCACTATTTATGTACGCATTAATGCGGACGCTTTATTTTAAATGCAAATAAAACTTGTATACAATTTTCGGCAACTTTCTTTGACATAAATAAGAACAGTACATGCTGTTTTAAAAAAAAGTAATTTTCGATGCTAGCAGTGAAAATAATACAAGTAGTACTATTAATAACAGTAATAATGATAATAATATTCAGTATGCTACAGTGGTAGTTGAGATGATGATAATTTAAACCATAATAATAATGACAACTATAATGTTCATAAAGTTTCTGATTTAATAAGAACAGGGACGAAAAAAAACAAACAAAAAATTTCTTAACTGCAATAATTATCTACAAAAGTATTAGCACTAATTATCTTTAAGTACCTAACATATTTAAAAAAAAAAAAAAAAAATTACTTTAGCTTGAATTGAAGACTCGACGCCGAGTATGAGCAAAACGATTAGCCCACTCGGCTATCGATAGTCATAGTAGTACTGTATCAGATGTCGTATTTCAGTTGTAAAAAGTGGGAGGGGCTTAGGTTGAAGTGAAAGTAGGGGCACTCTCCCACTGAGCCGGACAGAGAGAGAAAGAGGGTAAAGTTGCTCGGCGCATGCGGCAAAGTCTTGGGTGTATGTATCACTGCTATCACTGTACAATATAAGGAAAAATCTTTAGTGCTTCATGTTACTTTAAGCATAGTAGTTTTGTTAATTGTTTGATGCTGCTTAAAGTTATAATTGTAATTTAAAATTTATGATAACCGCTACCGATGCCGTCCATATATTGTGTGCACCGGATAAAACTTAAAAAGGAACTGTATACTACTTGTAATGAATATGTATTTAAGAAAATATATATTTATAGTTTTTACCTGAAGAGGACCGTAACAAAAAACGGCTGGAACGTTGTACAGTATTACAAAAATAAAGGTTGACAGTATAGCTATTGAATAAAAGCCCTTGTTGATCCTTACAAGATTTTAGGTCAAAAGATTGAATAGAAAAAATTATGGGAACAATTTAGTGAAATTTTTTAGTTCTGCCACTCCTCCTTTGGTTGTTATTTGTTAACCTTTCCTCTTATAACTTTTGAAATCGTCTAAGATAGAATCTTCTAGGGGTCCAAGATACTAATCCCTTCAAGAGTTTGCAAGCTTTTGTCTGGTCACTTGTTTTTCAAGCTCTTTTTTCGTGATTTCCTAGCTATCACAGACATAAGATTAAAAAATTTATTGCAGATAGCAGAAGACATGGCAACTGATCTTAAACCAAAACATACTTACTGTATTTCTGTGGCAGCTGCAAAATTAAAAAAACATTAATAAACAAGTTACCAAACGCAAGCTTGTAAAGTCTTGAATATAATAGTATCTTAGGGCCCCTAGAAGACTAGACGATTTCAAAACTTATGAGAGAAAATGTAAACAAATAACAGCCAAGTGGCAGAACGACAAAACTTTCCTAAATTTTTCACATAATTTTTTCTGCTCAATATTTTGACTTGAAATTTTGTACGCACATTTCAAGAGACAATAAAACAATACCATCCTAAAAAATTTTGTAATTTCTAAAATTTACAGCAGACTTTTGTCAATTAAAGCAAGTGTGCTCTGAACATTCATAGGTTATAATAATTTTTTCAGAAACAGCGGAGACTGCTATTTAATTTTGCCAAACACTGATAGAAATCTTATAGCTCCATGTATGATAAATAATTTTTTGGTGATGATTTGTCAACAATCATGTGAGTACTAGCGAGATGAACACAACAGTGGACTTTGCAGCTATAAGCCCTCAAGTTGATACGGTTGCACTCGCTCTAACCTTCTTAAATAACAAGAAAGATTCATGTTTTGTAACAGCAGCTTCATAGGGCTGGAGTGGTGAGGTGTGGGAATGTGCAGCAAGAGGGCCCAGCTACCAGTGATCTCCCAACAAATATTATACATATATATATATATATATATATATATATATACTAAGGTAATTTAAAATTTCCGGACTTTTGAATTTTTATAAAAGTAACGTGTCATAATAATGTTTTTGTCGTTGTGCTAAAATAACCGAACAGCAGGTACTGTACAATAAAGTTTAAAGGTTCCCACCAACCACAAAAAATGTATAATCATTGGATTTTTATTTTTTTATTTGGAAAGGTAAAATAATCATTGGTATACGTTTTTCCTGCTGTTTTATTTAAAAAAATACCATAATACGTAGTTCACAAATTTTTTTGGAAATAATATAAAAATATAGAAATAGAGTTGGATTGAAGTATACTTAGGTATAGTCAAATACTTAGATAAATTTGTTGACTGATAAGATACACTTAAAGTCTTGGAACAGTATCTCGATCAATGTAAGAAACAATTAATTTTAAATAGATTGGATTTATTGCAAACCCATTGACACTAGCACAGGAATTAGTCAGATTTTGCTCGAAGAACGTATTCTCGACAAAATTTTACATTTTAGACTAAAAGAAAAAAGCTTTCGCTGTACAGGTTATTCATTTAGAATCTTGACATGCCGTCCTGAAGGTCAATTGTAACTTACATACAAGTTAGCTCTCTAAATTTCTAGGTTTAGTGATTACTTAATTGAAATTCGTAAATCACGTAAATTGTTGTATAGCTAGCTGCAATAAAAAGTGGGAAAAAATGAAAACAATTTTGTTTTAACTTTTTATAAGAGAAAATCTAAAATTCGATGATACATTGATTTTTGTTGGCTATCAGGAACCTACAAACTTTATCGTTTGACGCCTTCTTTGTAAGTGCGTCTGAATTATGCAAAAAGCATTATCTGTTGGAAAAAATTTCTTTGAAGTATCTTAGTGGACTGTATAAGTTTTAGGAGCGAGTCAGATCCATATTTAGCTTAACAGAGTAGAGATGCCGTAGCAGATATTCGGCCCAAAAGCTGGTAAAACAGTTAACTTATATTTATCTTACACTTGATATAATCGCCTTTATTTATGGAGCCTTATCATCAGTGAAAACAACCTATGATAACACAATTAAAATCTCACTACTGGCCTATCTTTTTCTAAAGTCTATAGTACGTAGGTAATGTGCGAGAAACAGGTGGAGACTAGGATACGCAAATACGTGGAGCGGCGGATATGATGTGTATAAAACATCCAGCTCACTGAAAATGCCAGGAGCAAGTTTACACTGAAAAATTTTATTTGCTACCACCCCCCCGCTCTACTGATCTACTTGTATAGGAAAATGAATAATCATTAAGAGATGGCTAGACATCTACCTACTTACAATTAAGGGATATACAAAAACCCTTTAACTCTTTTTGTCTACTTTTTATACGGAAATCGTTAAAAAGAATAACAAAAACCTTAAACTGTAATTTGCAACTATAAAATTAAAACTGATCAAAGTAATATTGAATAAATACATAAATAACTTACTATGTATATATGGTTGTAAGGATAAAGTTTTTATTTCCTTACACCCCCCCCCCCTTCCCCCCGCACAACCCATCACCCCGCCCCGCAAATCGTGGGTAAACTCGCTTAATTTTGACGTATGTTGTACGATTGTCATTTGTCTATATCCCACCTACAGATGTTTCGTACCGCTTGACATGAACCCCAACCCAAATCCGGGTTTTTCGTGTTTCACGGTAAAAATTTTTTTTTGGTATTGGAAAGTGATTCTGCAAGCCCCCCTTACTACATGCTGCACACTTTTGACAACTACACCACACTCCATTGCAGGATAATCAACGCAGCACTACTAAAATACCACCCATGCAGCACCACCATCACACACTCCACGCACCTTTCCACATTACCAAAATGCGGCCCCCGCCCCGCATTACCACCTGTGCACTGTTCACTTAACCTTATTATTCTCATTGGTTTTATTGGTAGCTTGATAGAAAAACATGCATTTATTCGTATCGATACTATACCATACAATATTTTTTTATTGTACTTAGGTATTGAACCTAAGTAAAATAACGTTTTATACTTATCGTTAAAATCTCTATTTGATATTAATATTATTTCTTAATAATATATATTAATTTCATACCAATATTTTAAAATAAATCTTAAGTCTTTGGCTTCTTAACCGTTTACGTATTTTTAAATCACTCTCCTCTATTTTAAATTTTTCAAGAATTTTGAACATACATTTTTTTAAGTCTTATTGTTGTTAGCGAAAAAGTATTGTATGATCTTTACCCTCGACCAAGCGGTTCTTGTGTATAATTTCTTTTTTTATGGTACTTTTTTTTATAAAGCATTCAGTAGGTTGCTTCTCATATGTGTTTTGATACATATTGCTACATAATATTCTTCCTCAGTTAACAGTTTCGGTCAATAAAAATTATTGTCAATGATGAATTAAAAAATTAAAAACATTTAATTCACTCGCCTTTTCGTAAACGTCAAAAAAACCGCATACATACATACGGACATCTTAACATTTATTCCGTTATTGCCTGATACATACAAACATTCATAAAATCATACATAGCCAATCAAAAATACACATATACGTAGATTCGTACATAAAAAGATACATACATTCATCTATTTTTGAATAAATAAATATATGCAAACCAAAATGTATCCATACGTACACAGACACATACATTTATACAAACGTACATACTTAAAACATAGAATTCCACATAGACACTAGCATTCATGCATGCAGACGTTTATACATCTAATTTACATTGATAAATAAGATCATACATACGTACATACAAAGATACAGACATACGTACACATACTCATACATTTATACAAACATACAGTGTATATATGAATAAATTGATATACAAATATACATACATACATAAATTTTGCAGGTATTTTTTTATGCATACATGCAGACACACATTGATTGTATAGTTGGAAAAAAACATATATTAAACAATATTTGAAGTGTACATACTCACATCCACTCGTTCTATCACACGCACACTTGTACCTACCAGTGCTCTTGACCTCGGCAGAATCACTGTTGGGTTCTGCCAGGTTAACATAACATAGAATTTTTGGCATGGTTACCTGACAAAACCTGACAGTAATTCTGTCACAGTTGAGAGCAGCGGAACGTACATACATACAAAAATACATTAACACATACATACACACGTACCAAAATAGATACATACATTCATACACACAAATAAATACGTACACACAGACGTACCAATATAAACGCATACATACATACATACATACATTTATACACACACTTTTTTAAAAGAAAATGCACACAAATATAGATACGGAAAGGGACCATCAAAAGCATTTATACCGTAAAGGCTGGTATTCACAGAATCCTTAATCCATACGCGTCAAAAAAAATTCCTGACAAGTAGTTCCAAATAATATTTAACAGAAAATTTCTTATGTGGGTCAATTTCGTAAGCTTTCTCAGCAGTGCGAGCTGCTATGAACTATGGCGTAAATAGATATAAAAACTAAAAAGCCACGAGCTCAACGTCGTCAAGTGGGGCAAAAAGCGAAAAAAAGTTTCAGTATTATTGCTTACAACTAATTTTAACAAAAGGTAATGGGAATCAGGCGTATTTTATTCCTTAAATTATATCCTACCATAATCCGTTTCTCTTGGATGCGTAACAACTCTTATATATGGGGCATTCCACGCCAACTTAGAGCAAAAAAAAAATATTTTCTCTCCAAACATTAGAAAACAATAACACATAATAAGAAAACGTTACAATAATTTTTTTAGATTTTTTTTTACGAACGCAGTGACCTTGCATGACCTTTGGGGGTTTCAGATATTTCTATCGACCCTTACATTGCGAATATTCTTGCGAATAAATGGAAAACCTATGAAGTAAAGTAAGTGTAGTATTTCATAGATTTTTACCGTAGAATATGATAGAAATATTTTAAAATATTTAGGGGTAATTTTTACCCTTATTTCAAGGGTTGAAAGGTTCCAACTGAAATTTCTAAAAAACGCTGCTAAATTTTTTTCATTGTTTTTTTGTTCATCAGCTTTTATTTATCATGTACTTTTTAATAGTAATCATGGAAACATTAGCGTAGTCTTAGTATGGGCACTAGAGGGCGCTAAGGGTAAAAAAAACATGATTTTTCGATATTTTTTCGATCTAGTTAGTAAGCAGGTACATATTAAACCAAGATCAAGGTGTTCAATTAGGTTTTTAAGGTCGCTGATTATGAACCTGAGGTTTGATAATCAATATTCAAAATGAATAATCCAAAAAAGCCTCCAAAATTTAAAAAATTTTGAAATTGTAATCATTCAAAAATACCATCGTATACTACGTCAAATTTTAAGCAAAAAATGTATTCTTTAAGATTTTTCTACAAATTCCTAGTGTGGATTGAAAAACCAAATGAAAATAATAAAAATGGCAAATTTAAGCGCGTCGGGGTGCGAAATTCTCAAAATTTTAAATTTTTAAATTTAAGGGAAAGGTAACAAGCAAGAAATTTTTATTTACAAAATCAAGGGATTTAAATAAATAATAATTATTGGGCCTGCCCTCTTTTGATCATTTAATCGCCAATAAATCAATCAACAGACCTTCGGCGGCTGTTGATTGATCAAAGCACGGCTTCTACCACTAAAACGTGCTGTCTATTCCGTCAAATTGAGCCTAGCCACCTGTAGCGCCGTCAATGTGCTTGATTTAAATATTAATAAATGCTTGATCAATACACTTCTATTGTGACTCAAAGTCAGCTGTCACGTGACCATATGGCAGACGTAAGGGTACACTTAAACACGTGGTTAAAGAGGAGCGATAAGGAATACAGAAAATATTTTAATATTGATACGTAAGATACAGCAATATGGCAACAAAAATAATTGCCTGCGTTAATTTTTATACAAACAAAATATCGTAAATTAGTGACATCATTCTATAAAAAGATATTGAAATTACACAGCAAGTATCTTTCAGGCTACGTACGTCTTGTGACTTATGCTAGTAGATGCTGCAAGTAGTCAGTAGGCAGTGGCTTGCAACTTCTACAAGCAGAAGTAGCAGATATAATGTAGCCTCAAAAATGTTTTCTGTGTATTTAAACTTTCGACATCTTTTTTTAGAATGATGTCCCTAATCCAAGATAATTTTTGTATACGAAAATTAATACCGTCAAATGTGTTTGTCAACTCTCAAATTTCGAAAATTTTGCAACCCTACCCGCTTCAATCTGCCATTTTGATTATTTCAAAAAATTTTTTTATCTGCACTAGAGATTTGCGGGAAAATTTCAAAAAATACAATTTTGGCTTAAAATGTTGCGCAGAATACGATGATATTTTTTTAAGATGAAAATTTCAAAATTTTGAAAATTTTTCAGCCATATTGGATTTGTCATTATGAATGTGAATAATCTGACCTTAGATTCGTAATCAGAGACCTTAGAAATCTTATAAAACACTTTATTCTTGGTTCAATACGTCTCTATTTATTTACTAGAACGAAACAATATCGAAAAATCATGTTTTTTTACCTTTAGCGCCCGCAAGTGCCCATATGAACACTTCTGCCATGTTTTCATGATAACCATTAGAGTGACATGAAAAAAGCTAACAACCAAAAAAAAAAAAAATTTATTGGCATTTTTAAGAAATTTTAGTTCAAACTTTTTAACCCTTAAAATAAGGGTAAAAACGACCCTCAAATATTTTCTTAATATTCTTAACGTATTCTACGGTAAAAAATCTATGGAAGACTATACTTACTTCACATTATTTTTTTTTTATTTTTTCGCCAAAATGTGCGCAATATTAGGGTCGATGAAAATATCTCAAGCTTTTAAGGTTCGTGCAAGGTCATTGCGGGGGTAAAAAAATTAAAAAAGTTAGGGTAATGATTTCCTATCAATTGCTATCTATTCCCAATGTTTAGGGAGAAAAAAATTTTGTTCTAGCTATAAGTTGGCGTGGAGTGCCCCATATATGTATTTTAGTGGGTCCTTACCACTTGCACGCCTTGCGCACCATACTCCTTTTTTTATTTTATTATTATGTCTAAATTGCAAGAAAAAATTAATTCTTCATTACATACGTGCGTACACGCGTAGATAACAAAAATGAGCGTATGGAAGTTCGCTTTGAAATTGAACGAATATAGTCAATGCAAATAATTAGTTCACAGATTTAGCAAATCATTTTTACCAATTTATTACTAATAAACGACTATAATCGGTATTGAAGGTTAAAATTATTAAATATGTATATGTAGATAGAATTCATCATATTATTATAGTTACATAAACAGCCTAGCGCTTTTTTTTGGTCATTTCTGAAAATTTTAAAATCAATTATAAATATGAGTTTATAAGACTGTTCCAATGTAAAATTCTTACTTAATACTACAAAAAAATCGATTTATTTTTTTTTTTTACAAATTTTTACATTCCATCCCTCTTCCCTGTGTCATAATCACTTAAAATTAATTGCCCCTATAATGATACTAGTGTTATTTACAATAGTGTCTGATAAAAAATTGATACAACAGAGTTTTACATAAATCAAATTAATATATACTAACATAGAAACATGTAAGAGTTACTTTCCACATTGACTTGGTATTTAAATCTAAAAGATACAACATGTCAATCAACGTTCAAGCTTTGCTCTGTGATCCCTAATTTACTTATATATTCGATGGTATCATATATTTCTACAAATAATCTATCTATTTCCTTGCACTATGGTTATAGCTCTCTTCTGAATATCCATACATCATCTTTTAATCCTATATTTCTGACATATGTTATTTTTTATTTTCTACTTTTTCCTGTCTCTTTAAGTATAAATATTTTTTTTCTATTGCAGAGCCTACATTTTATTATTAAGAGCATTCTTTGTCTCGCACTTTCTACAGTCTTATATCTCAGACTATACCCTTTATTTTTAAAATACCTTGCTACAATTTCCTTTTCCAAATATTACTCTCTCTCCGGTTTGTTTTTTATTTCTTTACAACATTTGTCAACAACTATCCTGTTTTTTTATATTTTTTGATTGAGAATAGTCTTTCTACCCCTTATTGAATTCTGTTTGATTTTCTCAAGCTCATTTTTCTCGCTCATCATTTTCATAATTCTTATTGTTTCCCCATCCCCTAAGTTTTTATATCCTACTTTGACTACTTTGCTCCATTTAGTAGGATTTTTATTGATAATGCTGACTAATTTCGCATCAATCATTCGTGTTGCTACCTGCTCTTATCTCTCTTTAAAGTACAAAAAAATTATTTACCAACGTTTTTCTAATGTCTACTTTATGAAAATCCTTGTGCCTTTTTTTTACATATACATCCTGGTGTGCTTGTTTTTCAACAAAAAAATATTTTTGTGAATATGCTTTTATCTTTTTCTACTTTTCCTTTTTTTCTATCACTCAGTATTCACACCGTATAAAAATCCTTATTTAATCATTAGAACTATAAGAAATAATCTTTAATTTAAACTATTTACCTTATCTCTTTTTCGTAAGCCCCAAACTGCGTTGTCAGCCTTTTATATCCTACCAGTTGTTTGGTGCCACGATAAGCAATTTGTTGCGAAGAACTACACTTCTAGATCCTAATACTCGTTAAAACTCGAAATACCTCTCCTAATATTTAAACAGAAATTTTTCTATCCCTTGTCCATTCCTGAAAATTAAGGTTTTTCATCATGCTTCCTGCCTATTTTTTGCACGATATTAATCTAAGTCTTTCAGCATCTGCTTTATGTGTTCTGGATGATCCGCGCGAGACACAATGTTCAAATAAAATCAAAAACATTGCATTTATATTTTTCCTATTGTAACATGGCCTGTATTAATCTAAATTCACATATCGTATACGATCTTTTTTTTATTTGATTTATTGTACATGTATTAATTATATTTAACATTTTTTAAATTACATGCCTAGCCTTATTCTGTCTAATTTTATACAAAAAAATTCGTTATGATTGTATTTATTGCTGTTATAACGTTTACAAAGACAGCATATAATTAATTGCCCCATTGCTTAAGTTTATTTTCAATAAAACTATTTAGTACAAAAATATGGTCCTTTATTCTTTTTGCTCTAAAGCCAGCTATTCTTGTACGCTTTTAGCAATTATTTTTGCTTATATCTTGCATCCTTCAATAATTAACGCAACTTCCTTGTAGTTTTTAACGTCCTATAACTCGTGCCTGCCTGGTGATTAGGATATTTTCTTGCTATTTGCCACCCTTTAATAATTTGTGCTTCTGTCCATAACACATTAAGCATGTTTGTTAATTCAATTATTTGATTTATCGGAAGATTTATAAAATATTCCCCTAATTCCTTTGTCATTTACGGCTTCCCCCCCCCCCCTAGGACTTTCCAAAATTCAATGATCGATGTATCGTTGTCAAAGTCTTTCCAGACTTTGCTGTTGATTTCTATACTCCTTTTTTTGTTTCCCTCATAAGTTGCCTCATTGTTATCTCTCGGCACATTTTTAAAATGATACTCTTATGCCATCTTATTTATTCACATCCATTTTTTTCAGCTCGAATTCCCAACCACTTTTCAAAACTCATTTAAATTTTTGCATTCCGTCACTTTACTTAGTTTTTCATCGAATTTTTAACTTTTTTATTTCTTAACGTTTCTTTCAACATTTTTTTCCAGTCCTGCATGGATTGTTTATTCTCCTTTTTTTTATTTTTTGACCAGTCTTCGAGGTCACCTGTAATTTTCCTTATTTTCTCAATAATTCTAAAATCCTGCCTATCGATTTTTCAATATTTTTCCTCTCTTGATTCTATCGTTTTTAGTTCCTCCAATACCTTTGTAATTACATTAACTAACTAGTATTATTTTCCAGTGATATTTATCCTAACATAGTTAATTATTCGATGTAAATAGTTCACATCTATATGTTTCACAAAAAAAAAGCTAAGCACACCAATAACTTTATACCAACGAATCAATTGCTGTACAATTGATAAAATAATTATGATCATATTATTGAGAATTGATAATCCTAAATAAGTATAACCATTCATTACTTTTATGTGTCAAGTATATCTATTTGCCTCTTGGGCGTATGTAAAAACAGATGAAAAAATCAGATAGTACACCGTGTAACTATAACCTATGCTGACCCGGTATGGCAAAAACGAGCAAACGTGATTACGGTAAATGGTCTTATAAGAGTGCGTTTTAGTTGCGTAAATTTTTTTAAAACTAAGTTTAGAGTGAGTATGTATATTACAGCGTTGGTAAGTGAGTTCGGCTGTACTTGTCTGACATGTTCCTGAGTGCTACCACTGGAAATCATTCCGCTTGTATGCAGCACCATGCTTGGTGCAATTGATGACATGTGCATATTAGGAACTCGACCAGCTTTTGGCTGGTCCTCGAGGGGTACTAGGTGGGCGCTTAGTAAGACGGGGAGGGTGGTGTATCAGTAGGCACGTCCTCACGCGCATAAGACGATGTAAAGAGGTTATCAAGTAAATTGAGGATTCTAAGCATGCTGGAAATGTTCTCAGATTAAGATCTTCCTTGGTTCGTGAGATATCGATATGTGGTACTGTCCATAACCTAAATAATAGCGATACATAATAAATCTAATGAGCGATATTCAGTGTGCACTTGTGTGCGTAACCGATTGCGCTTAAAATTTGTATACCTACATTTTTTTCTGTTATGATTACGAATCTTTTAGTCAAAATTATCTCAAACACCTGGGGATGATTACATAGTTATTTTGTTCAGTTTCAAGCAGTATTCAAAGCTTAAGCGTTTGATGAATTTATAAGGCATTTGCACCACTAGTGGCATGGAAGCTCTGCTTGCATGACATCTAAGTTAGTGCAAAGCTGTAGGAACATGCATTTTTTCACAAATTACTTTCGAAGTTGAGAAATCTCTTCGCGAAAAATTCGTTGCTCTGCCACTCGCTGGAGTAGTATTACTAGAGTTCTCTCTTGATGTGCTATAATAATTAATATTTAAGAACAGAGTGTTTGAATTTTTTTTGGTTGGATACAAATAATTTTATAAAATTCTACACCATTGCATGAGTGTATACTTTCAAATAAAACAAAAATCTTTTAGAAAATCGGCTTGTTCTGGCTTCAGCTAAATTTTTTAATGCTCGTTTAAAATGATGTAATATAGAGTAACGAAGAAAACATTTTAAAAAGGTTTAAACGGTTGTGTAATGTGCAATCGTTGTTATGTGAATGCGTTTTCGAAGTAAGTACTTGCGGATTACTTATTTTTTAGCACATGTTTCACAAACCATAAATAAATGAGAAGCAGTGCATGTTTATTTGAAAAATGTCGAAAAATCGATGCCTGTGACGCGAGCAGTGGAGAATCAAGCCTTGCAACACGCCAACAATGGCAATGCGACAACCAAACAGAAAAATCGTTGTCATTTGGGTAAAAAATTACATAGGCATTTATAATTACACACTGTCGTGTACTTGACGATTTAATTCTAGAAAGTCTTACAAAGATTGAGGAATCAGTAAGCATTGTGATCCTGTGTTGTGATTCTAGTTGTCCAGAGTCGAATCGATGGAGATCTTGTCACCGTGACAAAAAAGTTTTCATTTGAACTATACTCTTAACTCTTATGGGGATCATCATCCAAGTCCTTATTTTCAACCAACCAATGGACAATTTACTTCTTATGGCTAGAAATATTGTTCTTTTCACGATGTTTTAAATCAGGGTGCGAGTACAAGGTACTATATATTTAATAACATGATATCATATAGAGCACTTACAAGAAGATGTACAATCCATTTGCAAATATTGTCCAAAAAAACCAAAACAAAGTCTGGCTTTTGAAATAACGTATTTTTTTGTTTTCCAGTTTAGATTTTTAAACTCACGACAAGTAACTGGACAGTAAGCTTCGTAACAAAGTCAACAATGTATGCCTTTTTTTCAAAAACTTTCAGGGCACTTGCAATTTTTTTTTGCTTGACAAGTAAATTTTTTTCCATCGTAAGCTCCCAGATTTGTTATTTCCTTGTTTCTTTTATTGTTAAATAAACAGTTGTCTTAATTGATCAGAGATACAATTCTCGTGGACATTATTTATTTTGCTCTCACGATTTATTCAACGTAAGACTTACAAATTCGTTAACCTGCTAGCGCGCCTTACTCGAGATTTTCTTTAATAAGTCTTGAGCGAGCCAAGCAGTGTACTAAACATTTAAATCAGAGCTGCGGATATACGGCGTCTAAAAACGTTGTTGCTCCCGCGACTATTTCCTTCGACGTGACGCTACACGACAGCAATCTTCCTTTCGCTACCTGGTTCGGTGGCACCGTACAAGAGGAAAAAAATGACTTTTTTTGTTAAAAAATCTGCCTACACCACAATTTTTGACGTATTGCTACCATTTTTTTCATAAACGCCTAAGATAACACACTTTGATGTGTCACTGTCACTTTTGCTTCAAAATCATTACCATAACCTTTAGAAATCGGGAAAAAAAGCAAAAACAATTTCTGAAAGAAATATTGAAACATAAATCGGTTTCCAAAGGCTTTTTAGGTCCCTGATCATGAATTTATTGTGCGTTGTGGAAATTTATAATGGCGGATGCAAAATGACGGCCAAAAACCAAAAATTTTGCTTTATTTCGCTGTTTTCTAAATAAATTGATGCACACACGTATTTTGTTTCTCTTCGACTATAAATTTATCTTTTGTATTTTTAAATGAAAATGGTGGATACAAAATGGCGGCCATAATCTGGGTTTTTTTTCATGAATCAGTATATTAAAACTTCTATTTCGAAGTGACTTAATACAAATTTCATGTTTGTTACAAAAAATTCAAAATGTCGGGTACAAAATAGCAGCCAGGAAAAAAATACTTTGAATTGTTTATTATAAAAATCAGAGTATCAAGAAACTGTTTATGGTTAATAGTATAGGTCATGTTTGTTCTATAAAATAAAACTTGCTTAGAAAAAGATAAAATTAAAATAATGTTTTATTTTTCTCTTCACAAGAGTATGTTTTTATAGTTATTTATAAGCAATCCCAAAATCAAATAGTTTTATTTTTTACTTATCCGGTTTTCGTTGTCAAAAATTTATCTTGATAATTACAAATTATGGTAATAATATGTCATGTGATAAAAGGTTCTGAAATTCATTGAATCTCACAATCCACTGAAGTTTCGTAGTCACTTGATAGGAATATATACATACATACATATATACATATTGTTTTTAGTTACTAACAGATACAATACGTCAGTTGGAAATAGCGTTCGAATTCTTTTAAAATCATTTTGAAAGTCCTGTATAGGTAGTTTTTTCTAAAATTACAGTCACTGAGGAATGATTTGTGTTACATAATAATCTTTCAAATCAGTAATTTTTTGGATATTTAGATTGTTTAGTTTAGGTTTAATCATAACTATATTAGTTCCTAAATATCTTAAATAAAACTTAGAAATATGCATTTAATAATTACATCTTTCCTTTATTTTCAATGCATCAATATTTTACTGACGATTATTTTTTGGTAATTGATGTAAATACTGTAGGAATTACAAGGTTGAAATAAATAATTCTACATATGTGTAAAAATGTGGTTGTTCTTTAGTGAGACCACGGAAAAATCATGTTTATTAAGGACAGTATACAGAAGGAGTTGATAGCAATAGATAATATTTTTGAAGTGGTTAGGGCCTACCTGTACCGCGACATTATGCTGGTGCCAACACATAAATGAATGAAGAACACTGTTTCTTGGTTCGATAATAAATTAAAAAATTTTGTTTGTAAACAATTATATGGTATGATTACAGTGATCTATTAACTTTTAATTTTAAAGATTAAATTTTAACTTATGAGTGAAGGTTTTAAAACTTAAAACAATGTAAGGTACATATCACATTTATCTATTTAATTTTATGACCATAATCAAAAGTTTAAAATTAAATTAAAAATGTTTATGAAGTATCCATTTTATGGAATGAACATCTATAAAAGTAGTAAACTGCTCTGCAGGTAAAAATATTTCTCCTTTTGCAAATTTTTCCTAGCAAACTGTGAATTTTTTTTTTAGAAGAAAACATTTTTAAAGATTTTTTAATTTGACTGACATTATACAAATTTGTATCAGTGACGTAACTGCTGATATTATTTTCTGATGACAATTTTTCTAGCTTTAGAAGAAATGTCTTAAAGAAGCGATTTTTTTTTATGCAAAAAGGTCTCCATTACAAAGATTGTTGTATGATTCTCTTGTAAGGTAAAAATATTTGTAAAAAATATTTCGAGTAAAAAAAATGACATATTCTTGAGCATGTCATACTTTATTTCATTTCTCTCATTGTCCTACGTACCATAGAAAATGCATTAAAATATTCATCTTAAATATAATAAAATGTTTTTGTTTAATCTTCGAAAAGAATGGAAATTACTTTCAATATATTTAATATTTACGAATAAACATAAATAAGAGACCTTGAAAAACTCTGTAAATTTATTTTTGTTTAAAATTTTTTCGGACATTTATGTACCTTTATTGCCCAATTGTTGCGGATTATAATATTGTTTAAAAAAAAAAATGTCAGTAATAAAACGAACTGTTTCATTTTAGAAGTGTTTAAAATAGAATGTCTTTGATACCTAAAAAAAAAAGAAAGTACAGATTTTTTAATAAAATAAGACATTTTCCTCTCAAACATAAGCTTCTTTAAAACAGAGTGATGGTTTATAAAAAAGCGTAATAATAGTATCAACTGTATTATCATACGGTTCACATAAAAATCATGTACAGTAGAAGAACCAATTAGTTCTTGTACCTATGGGTCATTTCAAGTCAAGGAAGTGACACAAAGAATTATTTTATTTTAATTGTTCTTATTAGTTGTTTATTATAGGAATATTTTTTTTCCAAAGTTTAAGAGCTCAAATCATGTTGAGCTAATTTTCAAGAGTCACAATTATTACTTGTGCCTTATATTAACCTCCAGTTATGATCTTGATCTTATGCAAATTTCGGAAAATCATGCGCCTCATTAAGAAATTCACCATAAAAAGTGATTCTCATTTTTTTGTAAGATTAAAAAGGATATTTTTTTTTTTTTTAAATGAACGATTTAAATTATCTCATTTCTGGCTGCCATTCTGTACCTAGCATTTTGATTTTTTAGGGACGAACACGGTATTTGTATTAGAAATCTCCGAAATAAAATTTTAAATTTAACAATTTATGGTAAAAACCCGCTTTATTTCAGCTGCCATTTTTTATCCGCCATTTCTAATTTCAAAACAATGGAGAAAAATTCGTAATCAGAGATGAAAAAAAATACACATGAGTATCAAATTATCTAGAAAAACTCAAAGTAAAGCCAAAATTTTTAAATTGTTTTTGCTTCATTTCCTGATTTCTTAAGGTTATTCTACTGACTTGTAAGAAAAAGTAGCAGTGACACACCAAAGTTTGTTATCTTAGTAGTGTATGAGAGAAAATGGCAGCCTTACGTCAAAAGTTGTGGTGTAGGCAGATTTTTGAACAAAAAAGGTCATTTTTTCCCACTGTGCACCAAAAGGGAAGGCTAGGAAAGACCTTCTTCATCACTTTGACAGCCCTGTCTTCGTGCTGCTTCTCTCCACCTACTACACGCCTGCACCTTCTCTTTCATCGTCGTTAGTCGGCTTCGCAGCAATATACGCCTGGTTCTCTGGCTTTCGGGTGAGGTCGAGCGGAGGGGGGAACTCGCTCAATTACAAACTGATATCTCAACTGTTTTAACACGATGGTATTTTTTTAGATTCACATTTACCACGGACGTAGTCCAAATTTTTCGTCAAAAGATAGTATAAATAAAAGTCGAGGGACTTAGGATACAAACACTTGAGAGTAAATACCTCGAAGTTTAGTTGTTCAAATATGAGGTCAAAACGGTTATCTTGAACGGTGAAATAGATGATAATTCACAATATGTCAAAAAAACAGTTGATGGGGGTTTTTTTTCTTAAACTTGGAAAAAATTTTAAAACTTTTAATTTAGCGCATCTATTTACATGTGGCTCTAAAAAGTATACAATAATTTTTCATCAAAAAAGCTGCAGCTTTATAAGAGTAAAAGCAAGGGTGAAGATATTCCTTCAAATTATTCTCTAATATTCTCAGTTCTTTATTTTACTAAAATTTAGACGCTCTTAACAGATGCTTTGTTCACCCTTAAGGGAAGGTGGGCTATGCATGGCTGCCTAGGTTCGTATTTCAATATTTCTGAAAAACTACGGCTGACCAGAGTCTAATTTTTTTTAGTACTTCTCTGATACACCTACTATTTTTATCTTACAAATTTATACACTTAGAATCAACAGATTTTTCAATAAAATTTTTTTCAATTCGAAGCAAAAAAAATGACTGGCCAAAATGTTTTAATAGCTGGCCATATAAAAAGTATGTATCCTTTATCAATTTCACAGAATGGATTGTATAGTTTGACTCTTTTGTATCAATTTTCAAAGTTTTAAGCTTTTGTACGAGCTTCTGAAGAGAAGGTATGATAAAAATAATAAAAATCTTTACTTGGGGTAGAGTGTAGCTCCTGGGGTGGGGCACAGTGTAGCACGGGCCGTGTGGCAACGCGATTGCGTCAGACTAAGTCTAGAGTAAACAGCTGCTTTGACCGCAGAGGCTGGTATAGGTTAAGTTAATTCAAATAGTTTTGTTTATTAAGTTAGTGCTGTCAGTACCCCGATAGTCAAGTGTATTATCATGCTCAAAAATCAATGACAACGTATACTAAAACTGCCACGACTTGAATAATCATTCAGAAAAACCTGTAAAAAAATTATAGCTTATCTTTATTGCATGTGATTAATAAAAGCTTATGCCAGAGGTTAATAAATAGTATCGCGTAGCTAGAAAAAATTCAACCATACCAAAAAAAAATTTAATTAGAATAAGAATGTGACTAAGTTTTTAAAATCGGGAGTTTCTTCATTTGGTATTGTTTATTAATATTCTTTTACTACGTGGATAAAATTTTAAGGCTTAAGAATCAGTAGAAAAAATTGGGAAATAGTTCACGAAATGTCCTGCTGTAACATGTATTTTGACTCGTTTTTTTCGCTTTTCTTCTTTTGCCGAGGACCCAATCAGTATTTTAAAGAGCTAAAACTGATCAGTGTAAAGATTTACTTTGTGACCTGTTTTTTTTTTTTTTTTATTCAAACAGTATTTATATTTTAATTAGTAAAAATATGTTCTTTTCCATAAGCACCAGTGTTAAACCTAAAAAACAAGAGTCTATGACTCTTCTCTCATATAACTTAGCTCCACAAAATTTTATCTCAGTTATTTCACGTCATAACTTAGTATTTTGTTAAGTTTTATCGATATCTAAACCAAGTTTACTGCAAATTCTGTAATGTAAGATGGTACGTAACTACAAGTAGTATTGTAACTAGGAAAGGAAAGAAACAGAAAGCTGAAGGAAAACGAAGAATGTGCATTGTCCAGATCCATTACAAACACTAAGTTTACGAAATGTTACGTACAGCTTCAAACTTACCAAGTAATAATTCTATAAAGAGTTTGTCCCATACTTTGCTGATTGTTTTAATGAATCTCATTAACTTATAATATTTACACATAAACAATCAATCTTAACGCTTGATACATTAAAATTTTTTATTATTTCGTAGGTATTCTTAGATTAGAGCAATAATTAAAACACTGATGTAAATAAAAAAAATCTAGTACGTGACTTAGAAGTCCCAAATAATTATATACATCCAATAACACATCCTAGGTCATAAAATAAAAAATTAGTTACTCTTACTAAGTTTCTATGAAGGGAAAATTATTATCGAATAAAGTTAATTATTACGACTGTGAAGTAAAGAAAAATTATACAATTATGTGTGATTCACCTAATTTTCTTGTTTGATTTTGTAACTTCTCGTTTTTCGTTACTCTCAGTTTTATTTACAGCCGAAATTGTCACAACACGCGTGCACTGTCCCATTCTATTCCATGCCCTACCCTGGGGCACATGACAGCAGATCAGTAAGTTTCAATATTGATTTTTTCGAGAGTTTCATAACTTAGATGATATTTTGCAAAGCCTGGAAATACACTTCCAAGTGATTTTCCTACACAATGGTTTTTTTCTATTTCATAACTCTATGTATAAACCTCACAATCTCCACATAAAAATACAGTACTCCGTGGGCCCACCTTCCCTTACTTCATTTATATGAAAAAGAAAATCTGCTTTTCCATTAGAAGTTAATTTACTTTTTGTAAGAGCTCAATATAAGTAAAGCAAATTTATTACAATTTTGGAACAGTGTATTTTTAGTTTTGACTTTGGATTTGATAATTCTAAGGCATAACGTAAACTTACTAATGACCTGACATCTAAAGCATATTTTTAGTAAAATTATGAATCTTAATCTTAAGTTGATTGAAATTCCAAAAATTTCTGGTTATTCGTGAACAATGAAGGAAACACACTGCTCCTTAGCAATGTACGAGCTCATGCAGAATTTTAAAATCCTACAGATAATGTTTATTATTTAGAAGAATAGTTCCTGTCGGTGTTTTGAAACCAAGTATTTTCGAAATATTATTCTACAATCAAATGCTTCCCTTTAATGTACCTTCCTGCACTCGTCACACACCGTTTCCTTCTTTTTTTTTCACAGGTCAAAGCAATGCCGAAAGTCTTCTTTTGTAAAAGCATTTGGGAGCTCCACCAATTTTTACTGCTCCTCTTCCATCGACCTGAAGCGGGACCCTTTTAAGGCAGACTCGATCTTTGGAAACAAGAAAACGTCACAGGGCTAGATCAGGCAAGAACAGCACGTTTTCTAGCACTGCAGTGCCTCCAGTGACTACATAGCGCTTCACAGACAGTGCGTTATGGGTAGGTGCATTGTCCTGGGGGAAGAGCAACGATTTGTTTTTCGACAACTTTAGTTGTTTTTTACGGTGATTCTAAAACTGCTAAATACTTAATTGAGTTTACAGTTTTACCCTCTGAAACCAATTTTTTATAATGATGCTGTACATGTCTCAAAAATGATTAGCATGAGTTAAGGTTTCCATTTCCACATCCTTGCTTTTTTCATGGCGATGCAGGATTCTAGTGCATTTCTAGTGCACAAAACTCTGACTAAGTTCAAAAATCTTATTGTAATATGCAGATATTATCGCAATTGATGATATCCTCAATACCGACTCTTTATCTAACCTCTTAAGAGAATTTGAGCAGATCTGTTAACAGACGAGCTTTTGGTCGGGGGACAAATTTTTGGGACCAACTTCGCAGTAACTTTCTTCATGTCCGACTGGTCATGGAAATTTTTCTGGCATTTCTCCATCGGCGTTAGCTGTCCTAACTATCATTTAAATACTTATAAGACGATCTCCTTACACGATTTCATTGATTTTGGTCACTGTTTGTAAAGTTAAGACAAATACAAGTCGCCCTGAACGTTCGTCATTTTCGATGCTCTTTGGACCTTCGGAAAAACTTTTATACCATTTAAAAACACGTACACAAGATCAAGAATTCTTACTATAGGCCTTTTTCAATAGTCTATACCACTTACACAAAATTATTTTTGTTTAACGAGAAATTTCACATGAACTCGTTGCTTGTATTTTTCATCACACATTGCTATCGGCATTAAAAAAAAACTCATCCGTTTCTAGAATCTTTAGAAAAAAAAGAGCCACAGTGACAAATACGTATTTAGGAACTGGAATAGAGAACACTTACAGCTATCAAAGGCTGGATTCGTTCCGCTTTCTACCCTTCTAGAACGCATTCTGTGCACGCAGTCTCGGTATTCAATAGCCAGACGTCCTACTTAAAAAAGTTCTAAACATTAAAAAGTAGTTACGTATTTCTAAAAGACAAATCATGGAATACTATTACCCAAATCTTGTGATGTTTACAATGTGCGCAATTATCAACATTTACAAAAGTTTCTATTTTTGCAAATTTTTTCTATGATCAAAAAACAAGCGACTATAAAATTATTTACTTAAATTATTTGATGAGAGGCAAGATGAATTCGTTCCTGGCAGATCGACAGTAACAAACCTGTCAGTATACACAGAGAACTTGTTAGGTGCAATCTCTAAAGACTCGACTTTTTTTTCTTTCTATAGTGACAGTAAGGATTTTGGTTTATGAAATCATGAAATACTTACATAAAACTAGAAAAAACAACAGAAAAACGTTTTCTGTAAAAATAAAAAATAAAGTATCTGATAAGTTTCGAACATAAAGTAGTGTCCACTACGGTGTCTCATTATTTATTATTTATATGAGTGACGTATCTAAATCATTAAGCTGTAAGACAATATTCCATGCGAATAACCTACAATCATATAGAATATTGTATTCTATCGATAATGATATTCCATTTTCAACAAATAATAATCGTTTTGGTATGTGCTTACATGCAATGTATCTTGTGTTCAAAATACAAAAACATATTACCGTACCCTATTTAAAAATACCTGATTATTACTTATATTTGTATGTGATTATCAATTATTCACTTAAAATATAAATACTGTAACAGGTCTTTAAGTAATACTTAATGATTAACTAATGATCCCTGGCCATTTTAAATATTTTAGTATTAAACTTTTAAAATGCTTACTTTTGCACTACACAAATCAAAAATTTTTAACATGTAAAAGCCATGATATACTTGAATCAATTATACTCCAAATCGATAATTCTCTTTATTTAGCCTGACATTATATTTGGCGTTTCTTAACAATCACAACTTACAAGGCTTAGGCAAGTCTAGCTACGGCTTATCAGAGTGATCTTCACGCAACTTGCCATCTCATGGCATGGTCGAACCATGACAGCTACAAGATCATATCATTGCTAAAATCATGATTGCGGGCAGTGAACAGCCGCGTAAGGGAGAATATGCAGCGAAAAGTCTGATCCACTCCTCCGATACTGTTTACCCCCTCACTGCGGTCCTCTCTCTCTCTCTCTCTCTCTCTCTCTCTCTCTCTCTACATATATATACGGTGGAACTTGTACAACTATATACACCTTATACTTATATACATACATATGAACTATTGTATACGGATGTCTTACTATATTATACAGGGATTTTGTTGGGTTTGAAGATACCACATCCCACAATCTCCTAACCCCCATACACCCCCCACAGCCCCCCAACAACCCCCCTCACGATTTTTTGATCCTTTTCACATGCCTCGCACAAAATAAGGTAAAATTTGTTTAATTTCTGCATTATTTAAGTTAGTAAAAACATATCCATTGACCTCCCCCCCCCATAATTAAAGAGCCCCCCACCCACCCTACCGAAAAAAACCACCACACTACTTTTTGGTACACCCACCCCCACAAACCCCCTGCAAAGTAATGTAAAAATTGTTTAAATACATTTGTATGGATGTTTGC